>PITA01011199.1:0-67920 GCA_004023965.1 Spilogale gracilis | reverse complement strand
AGAGGGCAGTCAGCTGGGAGCCTTGGAATGCCACACCTGTCAAGGAAGACTCTGAGAGACCAGTTCCATGCAAAAGCAAAGGGTTTATTCGAGCATGCTCGGACTCACAGCCTGACCCCAAACCAGTCAGCGGCTGAGAGTCCCGAGTCCTTCCGGGGGTGGCCTTATATATGATTACAGTGTCCGTTACAACAAAGCCTGCACCTTGATAGCCAATTACTTTAAGACACTACAGTCATGGTCTGCACGCAGGCAGCCAATCGTTTTCTTAACCACCTTTGCAGGGGAACATATGTCCTAATTTGGGTTAAGGGGTACGTGAGGAGTTGCATGCGTACAGTCTTAAGGAATCTTTTGTTCTCCGCAGGGCTTGAGGGGGCTGAGTAACCGCCTGCGGGTTGCTGGGCTTAGATAACAGGACCAGGTCTGCTCTGACATTCTAGAGGGTAGGGGCCGTTACAGCATCCCTTCACTTTGCTTCCTTTTTCATATGTCAGCATTGTGCCCTTAACTTTTTATTTTTGAATATAAATTTCCACATATTAACTAGAATATTAAAGAAAAACTTGTTAGAAATACTATGGTGTTATATGCAACTGATAAATACTACATTCTATTCCAGAAACAAAAACAAACAAATACTATGGTGGACAAAACTACATTAATGTTTCATTAAGTTAAACTTCTCATGAGATTTAGTAATGTATAAATATGCTACACTGTATTTTCCTCAAACTTAACACATCCCACTATAGCTTAAGCAAAAAGATGCAAGAACACGCCTAAGAAAATTTATTTTGAGAAAAATTTTTATGAGAGTGTTATAGGGTATGCTCAATCACTGCTGACACCATTAAGGGTTAAATAATGAGAGGTTTATTATAGCTGACCAGTGGCCACCCGCTAGAGAGTCCAGTCTCTGCGAGGGCCCAACCCTAGGACAATCTGGGTTTTTAAAGAAACCAAAGATGTGTTATTGGGTATGTCTCCAAAGAAACAAACAAACAAAAATCCTGGGAACAAAACATATCCTGATGGGTATATCTCCAAAGGAACAAAACTTATCCTGATGGGTATGTCTCCAAAGAAACAGAACATATCCAAGTGGGCATGTCTCCATTCAATAGCAAAGCAAGAGCCGTAAGTTTATTCTTTTACAGAAGTCGGAGTAGCTTGTTATGCAAGAGGGCACAGTTGGACAATTTATTATAGCTTTGTAATCAGCCAGTGCTGGTTGGATACTATTCAGCTCCGAGTTCTGGAAAATGTTTATATTGTTGGGCTCACCTAGGGCCAGATGTCTTAGTAAGCTTCACAACCACCATTTTGGGTATCTGGCAACCATTTTACAAGAGAAACTCTTTAATGTCTATTAAGTTTAGAGATATTTCTGAATTAATGTCCAATGCTTTCTTATTATATTTGATATATGTCAATTAACTTGAATATATAATAAATAAATAGAAGTTTATATAGGCATTATACTTGTTCACTAAATAAGTAGCTTCCTAAATGTGTATAGTTTTTATTAATTTAGTAATAAGAAATTATATATATAATTATTTATATACTTAGGTATAATTATATATTATCTAATATATAATTATATGTATATAGATTTACATAAAGATGCCCATAATTATATAGTGTTAAATTATGCTTAATATTATCTATCATATATTTAATTTATGTCAATATGACTACATATACTACTTTATAGTATACATAATTATATTTAGTATATAATATTGTGTATTATTCTATAACAGATATTATATAATATGTATTTATATAATAATTATATATATGTTTGCATGGTGACATGCATATTTCTGATGTGTGAACTATGATCTGGATAACAGTTCTTTTTGCTTCCTTTTTCATATATCAGTTAAATTTTTTTAGAGGTTTTATTTTTTTGACAGAGAAAGACACAAAGAAAGAGGGAACATAAGCAGAGAAAGTGGGAGAGGGAGAAGCAGACTTCCCGCTGAGCAGGAAGCCTACTGTGGGATTTGATCACAGGACCTTGGGATCATGATCTGAGCATAAGGCATACACTTAATGACTGAGCCATTCAGGCGTCCCAACAATTAAATATTTAAAAAAATACTTTATTTATTTGACAGAGAGTGAGAGAACACAAAGCAGAGTAAATGTCAGAGGGAGAGGGAGAGAAGCAGGCTCTCCACTGAGTAAGTAGCCCAAAGTGAGGTACAATCCCAGGACTGTAGGAATATGACCCAATCCAAAGACAGACATTTAACTAACTGAGCCACCCAGATGTCCCTAAAAATGTTTTTAACAAGAATTATATATGTTTAGAAACATGATGAACAAAGAAGTTACAGTTTTCCCTCATTACTTCATAGAGACATTAAGTGAATCACTACAGACTGATAAATAACCTTTAGAGAGCTCTGGATAATAGTCAAGTATCTGTAGACACCACTCAAGAAATGGCCATTCAGGAAACAAAGAAACTAAAAACAGTGAGAAATAGGGGCAAAATCTGGATCTCAGGTTACAATCCACAAAATGAACCTGCAGACACCACAGATTATGAAAATTGGGGGGGGGGAGCAAATCTGTGAATATCTAGAGTTAAGAGATTATATATAGACAGTTAATTAATAGAACATTTAGAACACCATGAAGAAGCAGAGGTGACAGCGGGAGGAAAACCAATACTTTTAAAATAAGCCAGTACTAGAGAATTCAGAAAAAGAAGATGCACACATCTAGGGGAGACACATACCCAGAAAAGGCTTAAACAGCTATCATAAATCTTCATATTGGGCTGAATAGTGAAGATCTTCCCACACAGAGAGCCAGTCTGCAAAGATTGAGAGAGGAGGCTTTGTTGTGTGTTTTTCTTTCTCCCCAAATTCCCAATTAAAAAAAAAAATCATACATAGGAATGTGGTCTATTCAAATAAATAGAACAAGTCCCTCAAAACTGACCCTACAGAAAGTCTTATAAAGTAAATAGTAATTTTAAATCTACTAATTAGATTTAATTTTAAATTAAAATCTACTAATTAGATTTAAAATTAACAGAGCTAAGGGGAAAGATCAGCAAAAACTTAAGGAAATCATAAAGAAATGATATATGGGCACGTAAAGAACATGAACATTTGGGGTGCCTGGTGGTTCAGTCATTAATCATCTGCCTTTGGCTCAGGTCATGATCCTGGAGCCCCAGGATCGAGTCCCACATCGGGCTCCCTGTTTGGCAGGAGGCCTGCTTCTCCCTCTCTCATTCTCTCTGCTTGTGTTCCCTTTCTTGCTGTGTTTCTCTTGTCAAATAAATAAATAAAATATTTTTAAAAAAAGAATATGAACATTTGAAGACATGTCAACTTTTAGGGAAAAAATGGAGAAAAGTGAACAATGCCTAAGGAACTTATTTATATCATCAATTAGACAAACATATACTTCACAGTAATCTCAGGAGAGTGAGAAAAGGGTAGAGAGTTGATTTAAAGCAATAGCAGTCAAAATTTCCACATATTTCAATAAGGACTTGATATGCAAATCAAGAAACTCAGTAAACTCCAAGTAATATAAACCCAAAAGAATATACAGAAAGAGACCTCTAACCAAACTACTTCAAGTCAAAGAGAAAATCTCAAAAGCAGCAACAGAAAAGAAATTCATGTACAAATGAATCAGGAAAATATTAATTTCTTAGCAGAAATTAACACCCCCCAAAACAGTGTCAGACTGTATTCAAAGTATGGAGAGAGAAGAAAAAAAAAGTCATGTGTGAGTTCTATATATGACAAAATTGTCTTTCAAAATAAAGGAGAAATTTAGACATTTCCAGATAAACAAAGGCAGAGGGCGTTCACTACCATAGACATGCCCTACAATAAAATGATGTAGATGATACTTCAAAGCCATACACAAATAAGTTCTTTAGTAATGATGTCTCTAATATAAACAAACATATTCATGATGCTAAATTCACTTGCAGTTATTCTGAAATTAGAAAAAAAAAACTACATTCAGTTTATTTCTCACCGTTATAATTCTCAGGGTCTTCATTACCCACTTAGTCATATATACCAATTTTAGCATATTTAAATAGGTCAAGGATGATTTTTCAAGTCAGAGGTCACATGCAATCAATTAAGTATGAAACCTGCTCAAGCAGGCTCAATTTAAATTCAAGTTTTACACATAAATTATAAATAATCTGTATGAACTGCTACCTTCTCCTCCATAAAATGAGGATAGTGACATAGCATTTAATATTCTAATAGTTAAAATTATATTAGAAATATGTGTGGAAAAAGGGATCCTAAGTGGTTCATTTGGTTCAGTGTCTGACTGTTGACTTTGGCTCAGGTCATGATCTCAGAGTCACGAGATTGAGCCTCATGTTGCACACCATCTTCAGCATGGAGCCTGTTTAAGATTCTGTTTCCCGGGCTCCAGTGTGGCTCAGTGGGTTAAAGCCTCTGCCTTCAGCTCAGGTCATGATCTCAGGGTCCTGGGATCGAGGCTCATATCGGGCTCTCTGCTCAGCATGGAGCCTGCTTCCTCCTCTCTCTCTGCCTACCTCTCTGCCTACTTGTCATCTCTGTGTGTCAAATAAATAAATAAAATATCTTTTAAAAAGATTTGTTTCTCTCTCCCCTGACCCTCAACCACTTATTAAACTGTCTCTTTCAAAAGAAAAAAAAAAGAAAAAAAAAAAAAGAGAAAGGAAGGAAGGAAGAAAGAAGGAAGGAAGGAAGGAAGGAAGGAAGGAAGGAAGGAAGGAAAGAAGGAAGGAAGGAAGGAAAGAAGGAAGGAAAGAAGGAAGGAAAGAAGGAAGGAAGGTAGGTGTATGGCACTAATCAAGTGTTACAGTTTTGTTAGTTCTCATTTTCAATTGATGCAATTAATCATTTTCCCATGGTAATCAGTCATTGTTGACTTTTATGCTTCCACCATTAAGTAGAGGCAAAATACTATATACTAAGTGTAAGAACCTGCATTCCTTGTCCCAAGTCATGGTTATAAGCAATTTTTATCTGAAACAGACTGCTTTGTGGCCAGGAGTGGCACTGTGCTGACAGAGCCCACAGAAACTGGTCAGTGCCTTCCTATAGTATCTTGATCGATACATGTTTGTCTGTTTTACTCTCCTTACTCTGCTTCTCTGAATCTAAGTTCATTGAAGACTGTAGTTCTCATAAGTAAGTGTAGAAGCTTTTATCTAAGGAATTATAAGTGAACCCCTGTAGCCACTTCTTTTCCACTATTAAGCATGAGATATTTGTCAGCTGTTGTGTTAACTCAGCTGTGAGATAGCCATAAAATCACTTTGGTTCCATTGGTTCCATGACTGAGTATATACCCAGACAGGGGACCTCCAAGGATGGTGCCTAGCATTCAGGAACTATGATTTCTGGCTGAAGGCTTGGTGGACTGGCAAGCACACAGGGGAGAAGGAAAAGTAGATGGCACCATAATGTACACCCACTAAAACCTCCTTTCATCTTTGAAGACCCAGTGATATTGTTGAGAGGAAGGATTTCTGAAAGAATGAGTGGCACAGACCCTGCCACTCAGAATAGACATTGAAAGAGCATGGAGCAGGGTAGCATAGACTCTAAGCAATTAGGTCATAGTCAAAAGGCAGAGATTTTAGGTATCATTTAAAGTGCTATCAACTATTTACAAACTAGTGTGAGAATTTTTCTATGTTTTAAAAACTGGCTTACTCACACTAGTATATAGTAGTTGAGTATAAATGTCATCCCTAGTAAATCCCTATTCCTCAAATAAGTGCGCAAACCTGAAGTGAAAGGTGAATATTAAAAATGTTTTTGATGAATGCACAAATGAAGTGTAAGATGATAATTAGCTATTGCAGATAAAAGTAGCAGTGATAAATTATTTTGTTGATTAAATATTGAAAAATAAACTGCAAGGGGGACTTGCATATCAAACATGCCAAAGGAAGAATAAAGTAGACAAACTAAATAACATAATTGCATTTTAAACCTCGTTTGAGACTTAGTCTTCCAGAAAATACTTTGTAAAGATGTCTATTTAAATGTGTACTTTCTAGAATCATAGTTCTGCAAACACAAATCTGAAGTTTCACTAAAGGAAAAAAAAAATAATGTTAATGTTTTACATTTTGATCCTATGCAAAGATTGGAATTTAATTTGGTTCAAGTTCTCAGATTGCCTCAAAAGGCATACATACTAGTTACCAATTAAAGCAAGACAATTTTGAATTCATATTTACTGATTTATTTGGTACAATGAAAGTTTTAACAATTAATACTTTAAACTTGAAGTTAAAGTTCATGAATGTGATTGTGTTAATCAATTTTGGTTTCTGCAAAAACCACACAACTATCATTGAAGGTTACATTTTTTTTTCATTTTTATTAGAGCTAACCTCACCTCTACATAGAAGAGACTTCATGGAGCTACTTTAGTTGAAATTGTGTGGTGATATTTCCTCCTAGCATGGAAATACTGCACTCATTAAAAAAGAGTCTGTCTTTAGATGTGCCTTGCAGTGACTGATAACATCAGCTGCTGCATGAAGAACTTGAACTTTTAAGCTGACTTCATTCAGTATACTTGGGTAGAATATGCCCAATGGAAATATAATTGAAACAGGTAAAAGTATTTCATCATTTTTTAATAAATCCAGTTGAGTCACTAATACATGTTTTCTTCTTATGGAACATTTAGGAATATTCTATCATGGCTGTGCTATTCCAGTCATGGAATCACATAGGTAACTTGAGTTCAGAGTATTTATATCCCACACACTTGGGCATAATTAAAACACCACACACTAATTTGATAAAAAAAATCAGTAATTGAAATAATGAGGTAGGGCCTATTAGTTTAATACAACTTTTTGAAAATGTTGTATCTGAATAATCATCATGGGGCTTGTTAAGCTAAAAAGGTAACTGAGAATCATTTGCAATTCTTGGAGTTCTATCTTCTGGGTATCCCTCCCTAGATTAACTATGATGTATATGGTTAATTTCACCCAAAAGAACAGACATCTATTGCAAGTAGTAATTCTTTGAGAAATTGAGAGATCAAAGAGTGAATGTAACTGTGAAACAAAGAAAATAGCAAAAATATCTCTAAGTACTGTAAGAAAACTATTCCAGAAAAAAAAAAAAAAAAAGATAGAGGGGGCTAAAGGGTTTTGTAGCAATTCTAAGATGAATGGTAGAACTTGATTCATTGCACAAACAGATGGAACTTCAAATATGTGCATTAGGCAATTCCATTATCCTAATCACAATTGAATTTGTCAAGAAGCATGTTGATAAAACACTGAGAATTTAGTTTATTAGAGAGTTGATTTGATTAGACAGAATTCCTTTTAAATTTAAAGATTAAGGAATTATTTCAGAATTCTTTTATTTTATTTAAATTCAATTTATTAATATACAACACGTTATTAATTTAAGAGGTAGAGTTTAGTTATTCATCAGTTGCATATAATACCTAGGGCTCAATCCATCAGATGCCCTCCCTAATGCCCATCCCCCAGTTACCCTATTCCTCCAGCCCCTTCCCCTCCAGTAACCCTCTGTTTGTTTCCTATGGTTAAGAATCCCTTGGGGGCACCTGGGTGGCTCAGTCATTAAACCTTCTGCCTTCTGCTGGAGTCATGATCCTGGAGGCCCAGGATTGAGCCCTGCATTGGGCTCTCTGCTCAGCGGGAAGCCTGCTTCTCCTCTCACTCCCTCTGCTTCTGTTCCCTCTCCAGCTGGGTTTCTCTCTGTCAAATAAATAAATAAAGTTTTAAATAAAAGAAGCCTTATGGTTTGTCTTCTCTGATTTTGTCTTAATTTATTCTCCCTCCCTTCCCATATGATCTTCTGTCTTTTTTCTTAAATTCCACATATGAATGAAGTCATACAATTGTCTGTTTTTGACTGACTTATTTCACTTAGCACAATACCCTCTAGTTCCATCCACATCTTTGCAAATGGTAATATTTCATTTTTGATGGCTAAGTAATATTTCATTGTATAAAAATACTACATCTTCTTTATCCATTAATCTGTCAATGGACAATGGGCTACAGCCATTTCTCCTATAAACATTGCTATACACATTTCTTGTTCTATATATTTGTCACTAATTGACTTTGAATATTATGCAATTCCTGGAGTATACACCTTAATGCAAAATATCCAAGAACACTGGCCTGAGGATCCCCTGCTTGCTCTTATGTCTATTTGATACTTCAAGTTTACAGAGGAATTTTCTTTTGTTTTTTTAAAGATTTTATTTATTTTTTTGATAGAGAGAAACACAGATAGAGAGCGAACACATGCAGGGAGTGAGAGAGGGAACACAAGCATGGGAGTGAGAGAGGGAGAAGCAGGCTTCCCACAGAGCAGGGAGCCCAATGTGGGGCTCAATCCTGGGATTCTGGGATCATGTCCTGAGCTGAAGGTAGACACTTAACGACTGAGCTACCCAGACACCCCTACAGAGGAATTTTAAAGAAAAAACTTTATTATGTATTTGATTCTGCTACTTACTTATTATTCAGAATTTTTATGTAATATTTCACTTTTCTTTTTTTTAAGATTTTATTTATTTATTTGACAGAGAGAAACACAGCTAGAGAGGGAACACAAGCAGGGGGAGTGAGAGAGGGAGAAGCAGGCTTCCTGCAGAGCAGGGAGCCCATTGCGGGGCTCGATCCTGGGACTCCAGGATCATGACCTGAGCCAAAGGCAGTCACTTAACCAACTTAGCCACCCAAGCACCCCTATTTCATTTACTTTTCTATAAAAATGGCAAAACAATAGTAAATCTGTGTCATTTGTATTTTAAGGCTTTTACACTAAAAAAGGAAATACACATTTCACATCAGAGAGAATGACTAAAATTAGCAAGTTAAGAAACAACAAATATTGGCAAGGATGTGGGAAAGGGGGGGGCCTTCTTACACTTTTTGTGGGAATGCAAGCTGGTACAGCCACTCTGGAAAACAATGTGGAGTTTCATCAAGGAGTTAAAAATAGAGCTATCATATGACCCAGTAATTGCACTATTAGGTATTCACCCCAAAGAAACAGATGTAGCCAAACTAAGAGGCACCTGCACCCCAATGTTCATAGCAGCAATGTCCACAATAGCCAAATCATGAAATGACCGTAGATGTCCTTTGACAGATGAGTGGATAAAGAAGATGTGGTTCATATATACAATGGAATATTACTCAGCCATCAGAAATAATAAATAATTACCCTTTACATCAACATGGGTGGAACAGGAGGGTAATGTGCCAAGTGAAATAACTCAATCAATAAAAGACAGTTATGATATGGTTTAACTCATATGAAGAATATAAGAAACAGTGCAGAATGTCTTAAGAGGAGGAAAGGAAAAACAGAATGGGAAGAGATCATAGAGGGAGACAAGCCATGAGTATGGGAAAGAAACAGGATTGCTGGAAGGGAAGTGGGTGGGGAAATGGGGTAACTGGGTGATGGGCACTAAGGAGGGCATGTGATGTGATGAACATCTGATGAAAGATGAATTACATAACTGATGAATTACTGAACTCTACATCTGATTTAATTATGTTCTATATGTTGGCAAATTGAATTTAAACTAAAAAAAAGAAGATGTTGGAAATTTTGGGATTTGATGGATTGTCAATGAATTTTACTGGGATCATGGTTTCATAGGTGCATGCAATCCATCAAGCTTTGTATACTAAAAATCTACTGTATTTTCTAATGTCAATTATACCAGAATATACTGTTTTTTCTAAGAAAATCTATATTTAAAAACATATCTATTTGACTGAAACTTACTGCATGATCAATAAAATCATTTAAAATTGCTAAAAAGATTTTAATCTCTTTACCAAAATAAGTCCACATACCTTTACCTGGAGTCTATGTATCACAACACTGTGAATTGGGTTTGATGGTAAGTAAAATTTTTGACAAGAAAAAAAAAAAGAATATCTGTATACAATTTTTATTATAGATATAATATACATATATATCTAATATATATATATATATATATATAAAATGTTAGTCACAATTAATGACAAATATATAGAACAAGAAATGCATATAGCAATGTTTATAGGAACAATGTCCATAGCCGCCAAACTACGGAAATGTTCCTTGACAGATTAATGGATAAAGATGTGGTATTTTTACACAATGAAATATTACTTAGCCATCAAAAATGAAATCTTACCATTTGCAAAGATGTGTGTGTGTATGTGTGTATGTGTGTGTGTGTGTGTGTGTAATATTAGTCACCATACATCATTCGTTTTTGATGTAGTGTTCCATGATTCACTGTTTGCATATAACATCCAGTGCTCCATGCCATCTGTACTCTCCTTAATAGCCATCACCAGGCTCACTCATTCCCCTACTCCCTCCCTTCTAAAACTCTCCATTTGTTTCCAGAGTCCATAGTCTCTCATGATTTGCCTACCACTCCAATTTCTATCCCTTCATTTTTCTCTTCTTCTAATGCTTTTCATTCTATTCCTTGTTCCATAAATAAGTGAAACCATATGATAATCTACTTTCTCTGTTTAATTTACTTCACTTAGTATAATCTCCTCCAGTCCTATCCAACTTGATGCAAAATGTGGGTATTCATTCTCTCTGATGGCTGAGTATTTTTTTAAATAAATGTCTGTATCTAAAGGTTATGAAAAGGATAATTTCCTGAATCTTTGAGATGTATGACACCTCATCATTTATAAGTCATTATACTATGTTCCTCCACATCCAATTATTCTTAAATAACTTTTTAACTATTTACAGAGTTGTTTCAATTTAATTCACCCTTATTATTACTGGCTTAGTTCCTGCATTCCATAAATTCTTATATTTTAGTTTTAAGTAATCTCTCACCAAACATAGGGCTTGAATGTACAACTTCAAATCAAGAGTCTTGTATGGACTGAGCCAGCCAGGCATCCTGCCTTCCATAATTTCTTAATTATCAAAAATTTATTAGGAATTAATTCACTAAAATATTCTACACTGGAGATATGATATTGTTACTACAGTAATTATACTTCTTTGGGTGACTTTGCTAATAGAATTTAGTTCTACTTCATGAAATGCCTTTAGAAGCATTTGGTGTCTGCTCTTAGCAATGAATAATAGATCCATTCTTTGTTTTTCTTTCAGGAAACATTTTGTTGAGTATAGACAATGTGGCAGTAATTATGCTAGATTATGGGGATAAGACATGAACAATCCCTGTATAAAATATTATTAATTATATTCAAAAGATAAACATATAAATAACTAAAAAGCCATGTAGAGATGCAGGGTTAGCATTTATACTAACTATTTTGGACTCCCAAAGAGTTTAACCTAAGACACTCAGGAAAGTGAAATGTGTCTGCAGGGTGTTGTTCTCAAATAAGGTTTGGAAGAGTAATCTGCCCTTAATATAACCCTCCTCAGAACTCCATCTCTTCCTTGTGTTGTCTTTCTCCAGATTACCTAACCACCCTCAAATATGGTACATATTTCCTTTCTCATCCATGGGGATATAGGGATAATATGAGAGCAGGAACCTCTGTCAATCTTATTTACTGCTACAACTCTAGTTCTTAGAACATGAATTAATACATTAATAAAGATCACAAAACATAGACAATATTAACCCCCAAACCTGAAGATACCATAGTCACTGAGTTTCTATTAGTTTCTCTGATAATCCAAACTTCATAGTCGTGGTGCATCACACAGAACACTAACAGTTATCATGATGCTATTGGATGTAACATAGGAAGTCTCTTTAAGAGAAGCATTCAAGTGTTTCAGGATTCCATGCAGGTGGGTGCTTCATTTCACCCAATGTGTACCAAGTATTTATTTATAGTATATATAAATAGAGATAGAAGTAGTTAACAACTTCAGATTTATGAATGTTTCTCTACTGTCGAGAGGGCAGAGGAAGCTGTATTTTTTTAATTTAAATTTTAATTTTTTTCTTACCATGAGGCAAGGTTGGCAAATTTAGTTTAATAACTAAAAAATAATTTCATGTCACTGATGGATCAGGTGGATTTTGATGCCAGGAGGGAGATTATCTCAGTTAATATAATGTTTTTTCCTAAACAGAAAATAGTGCATATCTTTGGAGTGGGCCTGGAGATGATTGTGCTGAAGATGTCATGGATTTAATGTAAATTATTAGGCAATGACTAAAATTTAGAGAAGAATATCAGATCAGTATAGCATCAGTCCTACTCAGCACAGAATAAGAAATTGTAAAATGTTCTCTCATCAGACATTGACTACATGTGTGACACTGAAAACTCCCACAGTATTCGGTGATGCCGTGTAAGAATTTCTGACACTTACAAATGCATGCAAAATATAAAACTGTGTCTTGGAGCCCCTGGGTGGCACAGAGGGGTAGGCCTCTGACTTCGGCTCAGGTCATGGTCTCAAGGTCCTGGGATTGAGTCCCAAATTGGGCTCTCTGCTCAGCAGAGAACCTGCTTCCCCTTCTTACTCTGCCTGCTTTTCTGCCTATTTGTGATCTCTCTCTCTCTGTCAAATAAATAAACTTAAAAAAAAAAAAAAACTGTGTCTTCCCCACAGTACCAAAAATAAAATCACAGAGATATGCCTGGAGGGCAGAGGGGAACATTATAAATACCTTACTGAGACTAACATCAATGACTCATAGTGATGATTATTTGTGATCACATTGCTGGAGTTAACACACTAATACATGGGTGCTATTTGAGGAAAGATTAGAACAAGTGTGAGCACTGTTTTAAAGGTGGATTATGGAAAGACAAGTGTGGAAGAATCAATTTCAGAATTAGTTCACAGCATTACCTTGAAAAAGTATGGGGTGTCTGGGTGACTTAGTCACTAAGCATCTGCCTTCAGCTCAGGTCATGATCCCAGGTTCCTAGGATCAAACCCTGCCTGCATCTGGCTCCCTTTTTGGCAAGAAGCCTGCTTCTCCCTCTCCCAATTCCCCTGCCTGTGTTCTCTGTGTGTGTGTGTGTGTGTGTCTCTCTCTATTAAATAAGTAAATAAAATTCTTTGCAAATAAATAAATAAATAAATAAATAAATAAATAAATAAATTCCTTCACTATCATCAACATACATTCATTTTTACTTTTATTTTATTTATTTATTTTCACTTTAAATTTATTTTATTTTTTCAGTGTTCCAGGATTCATTGCCCATGTCCCACACTCAGTGCTCCATGCAATACGTGTCATCAGTACCCACCACCAGGCTCTCCCATCCCCTGACCCCTGCCTCCAAGTCTCTCAGTTTGTTTCTGTGTCCAAAGTCTCTCATGTTTCATTTCTTTCCCTGAATTACCCTACCTCCTATTTCCTTTCCTTCACCTACTGTCCTCTATATTACCCCTTATGCACCACAAATAAGTGAAACCATGTGATACTTGACTTTTTCTATTTGGCTTATTTCATCAGCATAATCTCTTCCAATCCAGTCCATGTTGCTACAAAAGTTGGATATTCATCCTTTCTGATGGAGGCATAGTACTCCATTGTATCTATGTACCACATCTTCTTTATCCATTCATCTGTTGAAGGGCACCTTGGCTCTTTCCACAGTTTGGTGATTGTGGCCATTACTGCTATGAACATTGGAGTACATATGGCCCTTCTTGTCACTACATCTGTATCTTTGGAGTAAATACCCAGTGTTGCAATTGCAGGGTCATAGGGTAGCTCTGTTTTTAATTTTTTAAGGAATCTCAACACTGTTTTCCAAATGGCTGCACCAACTTGCATTCCCACCAACAGTGTAAAAGGGTTTCCCTTTCTCTGCAGCCTCTCCAACACTTGTTGTTTCCTGTCTTGTCAATTTTGGCCATTATGACTGGTGTAAGGTGGTATCTCAGTGTGGTTTTGATTTGAATTTCCCTGATAGCTAGTGATGATGAACATGTTTTCATGTATCTCTTTGTGTATCTTCTATAGAGATGTGTCTCTTCATGTCTCTTGCCCATTTTTTGATTCACCTTCTTTTTGGATGTTGAATTTGAGTAGTCCTTTATAGATCTTGGATACCAGCCCTTTGTAGTGCCATTTGCAATTATCCTCCTCCATAATGTGGGTTGCCTCTTTATTTTGTGGACTATTTCCTTTGCTGTACAGGTTTTTATTTTGATGAAGTCCCACAAGTTCATTTTTGCTTTTGTCTCCTTTGCCTTTGGAGGCTTGTCTTGAAAGAAGTTGCTGTGCCGATGCCAATGAGGTTACTGCCTATGTTCTTTTCCAGGATTTTGATGGATTCCTGCCTCACGTTGAGGTCTTTCATCCATTTCTAGTTTGCCTTTGTGTGTGGTGTAAGATAATTATCTAGTTTCATTCTTCTATATGTAGCTGTCCAATTTGCCCAGCACCATTTATTGAAGAGACTGTCTTTTCTCCGCTGGATATTTTTTCCTGCTTTGACATAGATGATTTGACCACAGATTTGTGGGTCCATATGTGGACTCTCTACTTTGTTCCATTGGTCTATTTCTCCGTTTTTTTTGCCAGTACCATGCTGTCTTGGTGATCACAGCTTTGTAATAAAGCCTGAAGTCAGGTTACAAGATGCCCCAGGTTTGTTTTTCTTCTTCAGCAATTCCTTAGGAATTTGGGGTCTTTTTTGGTTTCATATAAATTTTAGGATTGTTTGTTCCAACACTTTGAAGAATGTTGGTGGAAATTTGATTGGAATGGCATTGAAAGTATAGATTGCTCTGGGCATTATAGTCATTTTAACGATCCATGAGCATGAAATACTCTTCCATCTTTTTGTGTCCTCTTCAATTTCTTTCATAAGTGTTCTGCAGTTCCTTGAGTACAGATCCTTAATCCCTTTTGTTAGGTTTATTCCTAAGTAACTTATGGTTTTTGGTACTATATTAAACAGAATTGATTCTCTGATTTCACTTTCTATATTTTCATTGTTAGTGTAGAAGAACACAACTGATTTCTGTGCATTGATTTTGCATCCTGCCACATTAACGAATTGTTGTATGAGTTCTAGTAGTTTGGGGGTACAGTCTTTTGGGTTTTCCACATAGAAGTTATACGTCATCCGCAAAGAGAGAGTTTGACTTCTTTTTTGCCAAGTTGAATAACTTTTATTTATTTCTGTTGCCTGATTGCTGTTGCTCGGGCTTCTAACACTATGTTGAACAGTAGTGGTGAGAGTGGGCATCCTTGTGCTGTTCCTGATCTCAGAGGCAAGGCTGTCAGTTTTTCCCTGTTGATAGTAATATTCCCTGTGGGTTTTCCATAGATAGATTTTATGAGGTTGAGGATGTTCCCTCTATCCCTATACTTTGAAGAGTTTTAATCAGGAACGGATGTTGTATTTTGTCAAATGCCTTTTCTGCATCAATCGAGAGTACCATGTGGTTCTTCTCTCTTCTCTTATTGATTCATTCTATCATGTTGATTGATTTGGGAGTGTTGAACCACCCTTGCATCCCTGGGATAAGTCCCACTTGGTAAAGGTGCATAATCTTTTTAATATATTGTTGGATCCTGTTAGTAAGGATCTTGTTAAGAAACTTGACATCCGTATTCATCAGATATATTGGTCTGAAGTTCTCCTTTTTGATGAGGTCTTTGTCTGGTTTGGGGATTAGAGCAATGCTGGCTTCATAGAAAGAGTCTGGGAGTTTTCCTTCTGTTTCTAGTTTTTGAAAGAGCTTCAGGAGAATAGGTGTTATTTCTTCTTTGCCTGTTTGGTGGAGTTCCCCAGGGAATCCATTTGGTCCTGGACTCTTGTTTTGGGGGAGGTTTTTGATTACTGCTTCAATATCATTACTAGATATAGGTCTATTCAGATTGTCATTGTCTTCCTGTTTCAGTCTTGGAAGTTTATAGGTTTCTAGTAATGTATCCTTATCTTCTAGGTTGTTAAACTTATTGGCATATAATTGTTGATAGTAATTTCTGAAGATTGTTTCTATTTCCTTAGTTTTAGCTGTGATTTCTCTCCTTTCATTCATTATTATATTAATTTGGGTCTTCTCCTTTTTCTTTTGGATTAGTTTGGCCAATGGTTTATCGATCTTATTGATTCTTTCAAAGAATCAGCTTCTAGTTTTGTTGATGCTTTCTACTGTATCTCTAGTTTCTGATTCATTCATCTCTGCTCTAATCCTTATTATTTCCCGCCTTGTGTGAGGGTTTGGTTTAATTTTTTGTTGATTTTCCAGTTCTTTAAGGTGTAATGAGAGTTGGTGTATTTGGGATTTTTCAATTTTTTTGAGTGAGGCTTGGAAGGCTATGTATTTCCCCCTTAGGACTGCCTTTGCTGTATCCCATAAATTTTGGATCAATGTATCTTCATTCTCATTGGTTTCCATGAAGTATGTCAGTTCTTATTTGATTTATTGCTTGATCCAAAGATTCTTGAGCAGGATCATCTTTAGCCTCCAAGTGTTTGATTTTCTTCTGAACTTTTTTTGTGGTTGAATTCCAGGTTCACGGCATTGTGGTCAGAGGATATGCAGGGAATAATCTCAAACTTCTGGTATCAGTTGAGCCCTGATTTGTGACCTAGTATGTGGTCTATTCTGGAGAAAGTTCTATTTGCACTTCAGAAGAATAAGTATTCTGCTGTTTTAGGGTGGAATATTCTGAATATATCTATGAGATCCATCCGGTCCAATGTGTCATTCAAGGCTCTTGTTTTTTGTTGTTGTTGTTGTTGTTGTTGTTTTTCTGTTTAGGTGATTTGTCCATTGCTGAGAGTGGTATGTTAAGATCTCCTACAATTAATGCATCTGTATCAATATGACTCTTTATTTTGCTTAACAGTTGACTTATGTCGTTTGCTGCTCCCATGTTGGGGGCATAAATATTTACAATTGTTAGATCTTCTTGGTGTATAGACTCTTTGTGAATGATGTAGTGTCCTTCTGTGTCCCTAACTACAGTCTTTAGATCATGGTGATGATTATTTGTGATCACATCACTGGGGTTAACACATAAATACATGGGTCCTCTTTGGGGAAAGATCAGAACAAGTGTGAGCACTGTTTTAACGGTGGATTACAGAAAGACAACAGTGGAGGAATCAATTTCAGAATTAGTTCACAGCATTATGTTGAAAAAGTATGGGGTGTCTGGGTGAATTAGTCATTAAGCATCTGCCTTCAGCTCAGGACATGATTGCTGGGTCCTAGCCCTGCCTGCATCTGGCTCCTTTTTGGCAAGAAGCCTGTTTCTCCCTCTTCCAATTTCCCTACCTGTGTTCTGTGTGTGTGTGTGTGTGTGTGTGTGTGTGTGTGTGTCTCTGTCAACTAAGTAAATAAAAATCTTTGCAAATAAATAAATAAATAAATAAATAAATAATACATTAAATAAATAATTTCCTTCACTGTCATCAACATACATTCTTTTAAAAAAAATGTAATATAAATCAATCATCCGGAGAAATATTATTTTACCAAGATAATTTAGCTTAGATTTATGAATATGTGTAAAATGAACATAACTAATTTAATAACATTTGTTTGTGCTCCCCCAAAAACCTATTTGTATATTCTGAAAGCCATAATGTCATTTTTGCTTGACAAGAGGTAACTCTACGAGGGTCTGTATTGTATAAGTAAAATATTGATATATTTTATTGAATTTTCAACTTGTATGCTCATTAGAACATAAATATTTCAAAAATAGTTTGGTGTACAATACTTTATATATTCTCAGGGTGCCTGGGTGGCTCAGTCATTAACTGTCTGCCTTCAGCTAAGATCATGATCACCAGGTTCTGGGATCGAGCTCCACATCAGGTTCCCTGCTCTCACTGTCACTCTCTATCTGCCAAATAAATAAATAAATAAATAATACCTTACATACATTTTAATTTTATATTTCCATATCTCTGTTAATCTGGCAATTTCTCCTTCATGGGCTTCCAAGAGAATATCCTCACCCTTACCAATGTTTGAATATGCTTGCCTGCCACAAATGACCTCCTGGACAGAACAGAAGTACTATGCCACCTACCTCTGTATCTTCACTAACCCCACATGGGAAATTTTAATCTGATTCAAAAGAGTTGGAGGAAAATATGAAAAAGTAAGAAAATATTTCTTCATAATATCTCTCTATGCTTTTATTTGATGTAAATTTATTTGACATCAGCTAGGCACTCTATTTGGTAAGAAATAGTTATGAATGGAACCAAGATTTCACTTTAAGGAAATCAAAGCACAGTCAGAAAATATACATCCACATACACAATACCTCGAGATTTGTACATGGAGATAATCACAGTAAAAACAGAATAACTCAAATTTGATAAAACACCGATACATCAAGCTCTACATTTCCTGGAGCAGAGGATGTTTAATTATTATAAAAAGTCTCTTTCAGTAGAAGAATAAAAACAAATAAACATAGAAACAGTAGAAAAGAATATATATATGTGTGTGTGTGTGTGTGTGTGTAAATGTTTAATGAATTTACTTATTTAGAATTTTAATCAAATACATATAAATTTTCAAGTCCTGGATTAAATTTATAAAATAAAATAAACTCTTATCAAGGAGTTCAAGTACAGGGGCACCTACCTGGGTGGCTCAGTTGGTTAAATGATTGCCTTCAGCTAAGGTCATGATCCCAGAAACTGGGGATCCAGCCCTGCATCTGGCTCCATGCTCAGCAGGAAGCCTACTTCTCCCTCTCTCATTCCCCTTTTCCCCTTGCTTGTGTTCCCTCTCTACCTGTGTTTCTCTCTGTCAAATAAATAAAATCTTTAAAAAAAAAAAGGAGTTCAAGTACAATAAATCATTATCAGACATACATTATTAGAAAATCTGATAATGTACGGTCATAATGCAAGGGAAATTCAAATATAGTTCAAGTATTAAGTCAAAGAGTGAAGTCAAGAAGGACTTCTTAGAAAAGATAAAACATCTTTATGATTAATGAGCATCTCTATGTTGTCAGTCCTTACAGATTTCTTTACATTTTAAGCATGGGAAGTCTAACTCCTATTTCTCATATGGCAATTTAGAGATAAAAAAACTCCCAACAATTTAAATATTATATATTTTGACATATTTTGCCTAATTATTTTGATATGCTAATTCAAAAAATAAATAAATGTAGAGAGAGAAAGAGAGAAAATTGTCACCTTTAATTGAACAAGATGGATTTTTAAAAGGTGGAATCTAAAGTGAGTCTCTAGCTATGATTCAATATCCTCAAACATGATTAGATGATAGTCATATTCCCCTTTTTGAATATGATATAAAATGTCTTTATCATTATCTGTATTTGGGGGAAAAAGAAAAAAAAAACTTAACAGTTAAGGTGGGAAATGCCCTGTTAAGTTACTGGACTACTTAGTGGTTAAACCAATATAAAATTGTGAGTGTTACTATCATTTGCATAATTTTGTTTTACTTGTAATTTTTTAATTGAAATATAATTACATGCAATATGAAACATCATGGTGCTTCAATATTTTGGTACATTACAAAATAATATTCACAATAAGTCTAGTTATCATTTGTTACCAAACAGAGTTAATACAATATAATTGACTATATACCTTATGCTGTGAATTGCAACCCCCATAACTACCTTGTTTACAACCGTAAATTTGTCCTTTTAATCTCCTTTACCTATTTTGTGCCTCCTCTTCATTCTTCCCATACTGAAAACTGACAGTTCAGGTGATTTATCTATGAGTGTGTTTCTGTTTTTTGTTTTGTTTGTTTGTTTTGTTTTTTTTTCCTGTTTATTTATTTATTTATTTTTATGTGTAAGTGAAATCATATGTTTGTCTTCCTTTGTCTGACTTACTTCACTTAGTATAATACCACTAAAACCATCTATGTTGGAACAAATAGAAAGATCTTTTCTTTTTAGTGACTTAATATGTATAAATTCTTTATCCATTCATTTATCAATGGATATTTTGCTTGCATATCTTGGATATCATAAATAATGTTTCAGCAAATATATGAGTACATATATCCTCTTGAATTAGTGTTTTTCTTTTCTCAAATATCCAGAAGTGAAATTACTGGGTTGCATGAGAATTCTAGTTTAACTTTGGAGGAACCTCTATCCTGCTTTCATAATAGTTGCACCAATTTGCAATCCCACCGAGAGTGTATGAGGATCCCTTTTTTCCAGAGCCTTGCCAACATTTCTTATTTTTTGCCTTTTTGATAATAGCCAATTTTGCAGGTGTAAAGGAGGTATCTAATTGTAGTTTGGGTTAGCATTGTGATGGTTAATGGAATCGAGCAATTTCTAATGGAACCTGTTGTCCACTTCTATGTCTTCTTGGAAAAATGTGTATTGAAGACCTCTGCCCATGTTTGGTCAGGTTGTTTGCTTTATATATTTCATCATATAAGCTTCTAACATTTTGAATATTAACCCTTTATCAGATGTTAGTTTAAATTAATTTAAGTTAATTTAAACGTATCTATAATTATATAACAATTTTTTTAAATGTTTCCTTTTACTTGGCAGGATGAATTTTCATTCTGTTGGCGGTTTATTTTGTACAAAAATGTATTGATTTTGTACATTCTGTATTCTGTCACCTTGCTGAATTCTTGTATGAGTTCTAACAATTTTTGGTTGGAGTCTTTTGGGTTTTCAAAATATAAAGTATCATGTCATCTTTAAAGAGTGATAGTTTGACTTGTTCTTTGCTGATGTGAGTGCCTTTTATTTCTTTTTGTTGTCTGATTGCTGATGCTAGGACTTCTAGCTCTGTGTTGAATGAGAGTGGCAAGAGTGGACAAACCTGTTGTGTTCCTGACCTTAGGGGGAAACCTCTCAGTTTCCCCTCCATTGATAATTATATTCTCTGTGGGCTTTTCACAAATGGCTTTCATGATGTTGAGATATGTTCCCTCTATCCCTATGCTGCCGAGAGTTTTAATCAAGAAAATATGCTGTATTTTGTCATTTTTTTCTTCATCTGTTGAGAAGATCATATAGTTCTTGTTTTTTCTTTTGTTAATGTGCTTGATAGTAACTATTCTGCTGATGTTGAATCATACTTGCAGCTCAGGAATAAAGCCCATTTATTGTGGTGCATAATCCTTTAATGTACTGTTGGATCCTATTAGCTAATATCTAAGTGAGGATTTTTGCACCCATGTTCATTAAGGATATCCATCTATAATTCTTTGATTTTTGGATGAAGGCAATGTTGTCCTTATAGGACAAGACTGGAAGTTTTCCTTCCATTTCTATTTTTGAAAGAGCTTCAGAAGAAAAGAAATATTAATTCTTCTTTAAATGGTAGAATTCCACTGTTGGTGACTTATTTTATTACACAAAATCTTAGTTTGATGCAAGGTAACTTGTTTGTTTTAGCTTTTGTTGCCATTGCCTGAGGTTATTAGTACAAAAATAATACTATTAAGACTGATGTGAGCCTGGTGGTGTGTATTAAGGAGGTAATGGAGTCCTGTGTGTGGTATATAAACAATGAATCTTGGAACACTGAAAAAATAAAAGAACTATTAAAAAAAAAAAAAAAAAAGACTGGGGCGCCTGGGTGGCTCAGTTGGTTAAGCGACTGCCTTCGGCTCAGGTCATGATCCCGGAGACCCGGGATCAAGCTCCACATCAGGCTCCCTGCTCAGTGGGAAGCCTGCTTCTCCCTCTCTCACTCCCCCTGCTTGTGTTCCCTCTCTGGCTGTGTTTCTCTCTGTCAAATAAATAAAATCTTAAAAAAAAAAAAAAAAGACTGATGTCATATGGCTTACTTCAGGAGAAGGAAAGAAAAAATGAATTGGGGGAAATCAGAGAAGGAGACAAATCATGAGAGACTGTGGACTCCAAGAAACAAACTGAGGGTTTAGAGGGAAGAGGGATGGGGGATGGGTAAGCTCTGTGGTGGGTATTAAGGAAGGCATGTATTGCATCAAGCACTGGGTGTTATACATTAAAAATGAATCTTAGAATACTACATCAAAACTTAATGATGCAGTGTATGGTGACTAACATAAGAATAAAGTTTTAAAAACAATAAGTAAATATAAATAATAAATAAATAAATAAATAAATAAATAAATAGATAGATAGATAAATGTTATTTAAATGAGGGAAACATTTAAAAAATGTTTTTTACATTTTTAACAAATCCCACTCCCCCCCAAAAATACAGATCCATACACAGAAGCTGGGGCTGCACAGACACTTGTTCCTTGCCTGCCAGCAGTGTCCCACAACTAATAATTCACCTGAGGATTTGCCCACTAAAAGTCTTCTATCATAGGCACTGGGCTCTGGGCAAAGTGTATCAGACCCTTGCATGATCTGCACAGTCTCCAGATGCATAACTGCTCCCCAATCCAGATTCTCCCTCAAGGTGCACCGATGCTGCCACATTCCACACTCAGCCATACAATGCACTGAGCCACCATAACCACTCTCTGCACCCAGCCACCAGGGGCAGAGTGGCAGCCCCCCCCTTTTTTTCTCTTTCCTTTATTTATCTGTATTTTTTAATTTATTTATTTTTATTGTTACTTATTTTTTTTCCAGTGTTCCAAGATTCATTCCCCATTCCCCACACCCAGTGCTCTATGCAATAGATGCCCTCAGTACCCACCACCAGGCTCTTCTATGCTCACTTGTTCATCCTGCACTTAGCCATGCTCTCTGAGCTGCCTTTATATGCTATACCTAGCAACCAGGTGCATAGTTGCAACTATATGATACCCTACTATATGCCCCAAAATAAGTCACATGCCATACTAAGCCTTTTGTCCCCAAATGCCTTGGGTGCTGCAATGATTTGGGTGATCTGATATAGGACTGCTGGCCTGGGGTAAATTTTGCTAACGCCACCATGCGCTCCCAACCTTCTCTAGGAGAAACAACCCCTTGGAGGTGATCTGCCTAAATTCCACTAAAATTACAGAAAGCTGGCACAGTGCACAACAGGCAAAAAATAAGTGCAGACAACTGCAGTGAAAAAAAAAAAGTGACTAACACAACAGCAGTGAATAAACAAAACATATAGGTTACCCTCCTGAAGTATCAGATTCTGATGAACAGGAGACATTGCACTGCAGGGCACTCCAGAAACTCTTCATCAAAAAGTTACTACTTTCAAGAGAAGGAGACATAACTGACTTTTTAACACAGAGAAACAGACACAGAGAGGTAGAAAAAAATGAGGAGACATAGAAACGGATCCCAAATTAAAGAACAAGACAAGGCGATGACCAGGGATCTTGGCAAATAGTATAAGTAGCATGCCTGATAGGGAATTTAAAGCAATGATCATAAGGATATTCAGTGGACCTGTAAAGGAGTGGAAGACATCAGTGAGATTCTTTACACAAAAATGAGGGAAAAGATAGCATAAACAAAATGAGAAACACACTTGACTGAACAGTAAGATGGAAGATAGCGAGAAACAAATAAATGACTTAGAAGAAGAGGAGTGGAAATGGTCAAGTTGAACAAGAGGGGGAAAAGAATTATGCAAAACAAGAATACTTAGGGAACTCAGTGACTCAATTAAACATAGCATTCATATTATATGAGTCCCAGAAGAAGAAGAGAGAGAAAAGGGAGCAGAAAATTTATTCAAATAGATAATAGATGGAACCATCCCTAATCTGGAGAAAACAGCTATTCAGGTCTAGGAGACAAAAGACACAGAGAACTCCCAACAGAATCCACACAAAAGCAGACCAAATCAAGACATAATGTAATTACAATTACAAAACATCGTAATAAAGAAAAAAAAATGAAAGCACCAAGATTAAGAAGTCATTAACTTACAAAGGAAAACACATAAAGGTAGCTGGAGATTTTTTAATAGTAAGTATGAAAGGGCTTGCATGATATATTCAGTGCTGAATGGAAAAAATCTAGGGTTAAGAATAAAGCACTGAGCAAGGTTATCAATCAGAAAAGAAGAGATGAATAATTTCCCAGACCAACAACAACAGCAGCAACAGACATCAAAAACTAAAGGAGTTCATGATCACTAAACCAACTCTACATAATATAATAAAAGGGAATCCTTGAGTAGAAAGGAGAGACCAAAAGTGACAGTACAGCAATAAGAAGCACAAAAACAGTAAACAAGGATTCAAAAAAAATCAGTCAATGCATTAACAAATAAAGATATAAAATATGTGTAAAATATGGAGAAGATAGAACAGGTTCAAATTTAAATTGTCACCAACTTAATACAGATTCTATATATAGAAGTCATATACAAACCTAATGATAACCTTATATAAAAATCACTAGATTGCTTTAAGTAGTATACACATTTTAGCATGTTTCTTCTTCCAATCCATGAGTGTAGCATGTTTTTCCATTTCTTTGTGGGTCCTCTTCAATTTATTTCCAAACTGTTTGCTTTTTTGCAGATTATAGGTTTTTTCCCCTTTGGTTAGGTTTTTTCCTAGGTATTTTATGGTTTGAGGGGCAACTGTAAATCAGATCAATTCCTTGATTTCTTCTTTTGCAGTCCCACATTTGGTGTATAGAAAAGCAACACATTTCTGCATATTGGTTTTATATCCTGCAACTTTGTTGAATTCATGTATTAGGTCTAACAATTTTTTGTGTAGTTTGGGGATTTATTTATAAAGTACTATGTCATGTGCAAATAGTGAAAGCTTGACTTATTCCTTGCCAATTTGGATGCCTTTATATTTCTTTTTAAAATGTATATAATACCAAAGGTATTCAATATTTAATAAGAATAAATATTTAAAACAAATCTTTAATACAATCTCTATCAAATACAACTAGCATATTTCACAGAGCTAGAACAAACAATCCCAAGATTTGCATGGAACAAAAAAAGCCTGTGAATAGCCAAATCAATCCTGAAAAAGAAAAGTAATGCTGGAAACACCATAATTCTGGACTTCAAGGTATATTACAAAACTGTAGTCGTCAAGACACTATAGTACTGGAACAAAAACAGACACATAGATACATGGACCACAATAGAAAACTCAGAAATGAACCCAAAACTATATTATCTACTAATTATCAACAAAGCAGGAAAGAATATCCAATAAAGGAAAGACAGTCTCTTCAAAAAATGGTTTTTGAAAAATTGGGCAGCAACATGCAGAAGAATAAAACTGAGCCACTTTCTTACACCATACACAAAAATAAACTCAGAATGGATGAAAGACCTAAATGTAAGATCGGGACCCATCTAAATCCTAGAGAAGAACATAGGTAGCCACCTATTTGACTTTCATAGTAGCAACTTCTTACTAGACACATCTATGGAGACAAGGAAAATAAGTAAAAAATGAACTATTGGGACTCCATTAAGATATAAACAAACAAACTTCTGTACAGCAAAGGAAACAATTACCAAACTAGTGAGTAAACTATGGAATGGGAGAAGATATTTGCAAAAGACTTATGTGATAACAGGTTAGTATCCAAAATCTATAAAGAACTTATCATACTCAACACCCAAATACCAAATAATCCAGTTAAATAATGGGCAAAACCTTTAATAGACATATTTCCAAAGAAGACACTCAGATGCCTAACAGACATGAAAAGATGTCTGACAAAACTCATCATGAGACAAATGCAAATAAAAACCATAATGAAGGGGCACCTGGATGGCTCAGTTGGTTAAGCGACTGCCTTTGGCTCAGGTCATGATCCTGGAGACCCGGGATCAAGCCCCACATTGGGCTCCCTGCTCAGCAGGAGGCCTGCTTCTCCCTCTCTCACTGCCCCTGCTTGTGTTCCCTCTCTAGCTGTGTTTCTCTCTGTCAAATAACTAAAATCTTTAAAAAAAATGATGAAATAGCACATCACACTGGTTGTAATTAGAAAATTAACAACAGAGGAAACAACAGCTATTGGCAAGGATGCAAGAAAAAGGGAAACCTTCTTAAACTTTTGATGAGAATGAAAACTATTGCAGCCACTTTGGAGAAGAGAATGGAGGTTTCTCAAAGTGCTAAAAATAGAACACCTTTTGAACCAGCAATTGCAGTACTAGATATTTACCCAATAGATACAAAAAATAGATTGAAGGTTTATAGACACTGTAGTATTTATAGGAGCATTGTCATTAAAGCCAAAACATGGAAAGAGCCCAAATGTCCATCAAATGATGAATGGATAAAAAATATATGAGAAGTAGATAGATAGATGTAGGTATAGATATAGATATATCCCAAAAGAAAGCTGGAGTGTCAATATTTATATTGGAGGAACTAACTTTAAAACAAAGACTGTAACAATTGATGAAGAAGTAAAATCATAAACAGGACAATCTAACAGCAAGGTATAACAATTATAAATATTTATGCATCCAACACAGAAGCACCCAAATACATACAATATTTAATAGCAAACATTATTAAATAATTGATAATAGTACAAAAAATAGCATGGGACTTTAACAGCACTTTACATCAATGGACAGATATTCTGAACAGAACAAGGAAACAACTGCTCCAAATGACGCACTCCAAGAGATAGGTCTAACACATGTATTTAGATCATTCTATTCTAAAACAGCATAATATACATTATTTTCAATGCACATTAAATATACTCCATAATAGATTTCATATTAGACCACAGAACAAGTTTCAGTAAACTAAAAAAAAAAAAAAAAAAAAAAAGTTTGAAGTCATACCATGCACCTATCTAAACACAATAGTATGAAACTGTAAGTGCATCAGAAGAATTCTGGAAATACCATAAATGCATCAAGGTCTAATAACACACTAATAAACAATGAAGGGACAACTTGGAAATCCAATAAGAAATTTTAAACAGTATGTGGGAAAAATAATGAAAACACAACAATTTAAAACATCTAGGATGAAGCAAAAGTGGTGTTAAGTGGGAAGTTTATAACAATACAAGCCTACTGTATCAAGAAGCATGAGAAACTTCCAATAAACAACCTGACTTTTCATCTAAAGCAACCAGAAAAAGAAAATCAAACAAAACTCCAATCCAGAAGGATGGAAAGAGTAAGGAGTTAGGCAGAAATAAATTATATAGAAATTACAGAAAATAAAATCATTGAAACCAGGAACTGCTTATTTGAAAAAAAAAATCAGTAAAATTGATAAATATCAAACCAGACTTCTCTGGAAAAAAAGAAAAGTCTCAAATAAACAAAATTCCAAAGAGAGAGTAAAAACAACAACCATCACAACAGAATCACAAACAATTAAAAGAGAATATTATGAAAAAGTACATGCCAGTAAATTGGACAGCCTAAGAAGAAATGGATAAATTCCTACAAACATATAGACCAACAAAATTGATACAGGAAGAAATAGAAAATTTGCACAGTGTGATGATCAGGTAACAATTGAATCAGTAATCAAAAAACAAACAAACAAACAAAAAACACAAAAGTTAAAGTCCAGGACCAGATGGTTTCACAGATAATTCTACAAAACAATTAAAAATAGTTAATACCAAGTCTTCTCAAACTATTCCCCCCCCAAAAAAAAATAGAAGAGAAAGGAAAACTTCCAGCTATGCTCTATGAGGCCAACATAATCCTGATACCAAAACTAGATAAAAACACCACTAAAAATGAGAGCAGGCTGATACCCCTGATGAACATAGATATAAAAAATCTAAGCAAAATACTAGCAAGATGAACACTACAATACATATTAAAATATTCATTACCATCACTTGATTTTTTTTCCTGGGTTGCAACTGTGGTTCAGTGTACACAAATCAATCAACATAATCCAGCATATCGATAAGAGAAAGAATAAGATCCGTATGATTGTTTCAATAGATAAAAAAATGACAAAGAACTACATCCATTCATGATGAAAACACTTAATCAAGTAGTGTTTAGAAAACAATCAAGTAGGTATGTATATTGATATACATCAATATAATGTAGGCCACCTTTAAAAAACAGAGCTGACATCATCTTAAAGGGGGACGACTGAGACTTGTTCCCCTAAGGTCAAGAACAAGACAAACATGTCCACTCTCACCACTTTTATTCAACACATTACTAGAATTCCTAGTCAGAGCAATGATACAACAAAAGGAAATAAAACAAATCCAAATCAGCAAGATAAAGTAAACCTTTCACTATTTACAGATGACACAACATTAGAAATATCACCTTACACCAGTCAGAATAGCTAAAATTAATGGGTCAGGAAATGAAAGGTGTTGGTGAGGATGAAGAGAAAGGGGAACTTTTCTACACTGTCAGTGGGAATTAAAGCTGGAAAACAGTATGGAAGTTCCTCAAAAAGTTGAAAATAGAGCTACCCTATGACCTAGCAATTGCACTACTGGGTATTTATTCTAAGATATGAATGTGGTGATCTAAGGGGCATGTGCACCCCAATGTTCATAGAAGTAATGTCCACAATAACCAAACTATGGAAAGAACCTAGATGTCCATCAACAGATAAATAGATAAAGTAGTGGTATAGGGACACCTGGGTCGCTCAGTTGGTTGAGCAACTGCCTTTGGCTCAAGTCATGGTCCTGGAGTCCTGGGATCAAACCCTGCATTGGACTTCCTGCTTGGTGGAAGGCCTGCTTCTCCCTCTCTCACTACCCCTGCTTATGTTCCCTCTCTAGCTGTGTTTTTCTCTGTCAAACTAATAAATAAAATCTTAGAAAAAAGAAGTAGTGGTATATATATATATGCATTTTCCTTTATATATAATGCATATTTATGTAATTAGATTCATATTCCATTATATATAATATATCCCATTATATATAATTTATATTCCACTTTTATATAATGGAATATAAATACAATAAATATAAATTCAATAACATAATATATTATTCAATTTTCTATACATAATGGAATTTTGACATTCACAATGACGTGGATGGAACTAGAGGGTACTATGCTAAGTGAAGTAAGTCAATCAGAGAAAGACAATTACCATATGATCTCACTGATATGAGTAATTTGAGAAACAAGATTGAGGATCATAGGGGAAGAGAGGGAAAAATAAAACAAGAGGAAACCAGAGAGGGAGACAAACCAAAAGAGACATAATCTCAGGAAACAAACTGAGGATTGATGGAGGGGAGGGGGGTGGACGAGACGTGATGCCTGGGTGATGGACATTGGGGAGGATATGTGCTATGGTGAGTTCTGTGAATTGTGTAAGATTGATTAATCATGGACTGAAACAAATAATACATTCTATGTTAATTTTTAAAGATATATATTTATCTGAGAAACACAGCTATAGACGGAAGATGAGCAAGAAGAGTTAGAGATGGAGAAGCCGACTTCCCACAGAGCAGGAAGCCCAATGCAGAGCTCTATCCCAGGACTCCAGGATCAAGAACTGAGCCAAAAGCAGATGCTTAATGACTGAGCCACCCAGGTGCCCCATTATAAGTTAATTAAAAAAAAAAAAACAAACTGGAAAGATCAGCCAAAAACTGCTAGAACTGAAAAATAAACTCAGTAAAGTTGCAACATAAAAAAAAAAAAAAACAACATTCATGAATCTGTGGTATATCTATACACTGACAATGAAAAATTAAGAAAACAGTATCAATCTTATTTACATTTGCAACAAAGATAACGGCAGACTAGGGGCACCTGGGGGGCTCAGTATTTTAAGTGTCTTCATTTGGCTCAGGTAATGGTCCCAGGGTCCTGCAGAGTGGGGAGTCTGCTCCTCCTTCTCTCTCTTCCCTTCTCCCCAATCATTATATCTCTCTCTCTGTGTCTGTCTCAAATAAATAATGAAATCTTAAAAAAAATAATAACAGACTTGGGGAGGGAAACTAGTCAAAGAAGTGAAAGACCTGTACTATGAAAAATATAAAACACTAAGGGAAGAAACTGATGAAAAAACAAAAAATAGATTTTATATTTTCATGGATGGGAAGAGCAAATATTGCTAAAGTATCTATACCATCCAAAGAAAATCTTTAAATTTAAGCTGACACTTATAAAAATACCAACAGAATCTTTCACAGAACTAGAACAATTTTCTAGTTCAAATGGAACTACAGAAGAGTCCTAATAGCCAAAACAATCCTGAAAATGAAAAGTAGAAGGCATCACAATTCCAGTCTTCAATTTATATTACAAAGCCATAATGATCAAGACAGCATGTTAATCTTATAGAAACCAGGAAAGAAAATACAATGGGATGAAATAAGCCTCTATTTTTATATATATTAATATATATGAATTATATAGAGTTATATGTTGTTGGGACCTCCTGGCGCCCGCTAGTTTGCGGCCATTAGTGGAAGTTGGCTGGGGTGGCCTCTTGGGCTTCTCCGGAATACTTCCACATACGTGACCTAGCTGAATCTTCCTGCCCTTGGCTCTTAGCCTTCAGGCAGACTGGCGAACATAACCCCACCCAGCAGTCCAGCCTGAAATCTGCCTAAGGCCTTAGTGATAGCCACTAATGAGCTCCTATTGGCCCCTGCTACTTCTTTTACTCCCTCCTTTCCTCTCTATATAACTGTCTCTGATACATAAAGCTGAGATTGCTGCGCCTTCACAGCTGACTCAACTCCGGTTCCGTGTGGTTTCTTTCCCGGTTTCAGGGGGGTGGCCGGGCCGAGGACACTTACCATCTCGCTCAGCCCCTGGAGGATAACAGGCTGGTCCAGTTATTCCTCCCCCGCACCAGTCTTGCAGAGAGAGCAACAATTGGCTCCCAATGTGGGGCCCCTGGTGTCCCGTGTGAGGATCCTTCACTTCGCTGATGAGCCAATCGGACTGCGGGTAAATGTACTCCCATAAGCTATGGGACAGTCTTTATCCAAAAGCGACCTCTCCCTTGAATCCCTCAAGGTCCTCCTTAAAAGTAGGGGCCTAAAACTTTCTGATAGTCAGGCGGTAAAAGCCTGGAACACCTTGATTAAAGTTGCTCCATGGTTGCCGGAGAGTGACCTGTTGGACTGGGAAACCTGGGACAGGGTGGAGCAGCTAGTACGGAAAGCCCAAGTTGACCTGGGTGAGATTCCCCCCCCTGGGAATTACCCCGTTTTGGCGGCCCTTAAGAGCTGCTTCCCTCCCTGGCCTCCCCAAACAAAGACTAAGCCAAATACTAAAGAACCAGAGGGTGGGGGCACTCCTGGGATGAATCCTGTTTCCCAAAGAGAGTCTAGCCTCCCTCTCTCTGGGGAAGTCATTTCTAAAGCCAAAGGGGATAATAAGGGGGCCAACAAAGACCATGGCGGCAGCCCTTTGGACCCCTTTGATGCTTCCCTGTGGCCTCCGAAGCCCAAATCCTCTCTCTACCCTCCCTTACCAGATGCTGGCTCCTCCTCTAAACTGTCCAGGTCACTCCCTATTCCTCCCCCTCCTTATCCACACCCTGGCGCTACTGCTGCCTTTCCATATAAGGGCTCAAACTCTCCCATTGGTTGTTTGCCCTGCACAGTCAGGGCTCCACCCACAGCATGGCACAGAGCCATGCCAGTCATTCCTGTTTAATGTTAACCCAGGTGGTAATCGCCCTACTGCCTGGTACCCCTGGGAACCCGGTGATTTTAAGGACTTAAAAAGGGCTGTCATTGAGGACGGCCCTAATGCCCCTTGGCCAGTGGAGACTACTCCAGGATCTAAGAAGGATAAATGAAAGAATGAAGCCTTTTGGGACCCCCCAAAGGGGATTGCCTTGGGTACCAGCCATTCCTAATAACCACTATCTCATAGTAATAGATATCAAAGATTGTTTCTTCTCTATACCCCTCCATCCGGAGGATACTGAGAAATTTGCCTTCTCCCTCCCTTCTCTAAATTTTAAAGGGCCTGACCTATGCTTTTAATGGACGGTGCTACCCCAGGGCATGGCTAACAGTCCCCCCATTTGTCAGGACTACATGTCCAGGGTCCTATCTCCCCTCGCAAAAAAGACTGATTCACTTTTTTACATATACATGGATGATATTATTATTGGGAATCCAAATGCCCAACAACTTGAGTGCCTATTTAAAAGCTGTATTCACCTCCTGGAACGTAACAGCTTCCAGATTGCCCCGGAAAAGGTTCAAAAAATACTCCCCTTTAAAATCTTGGGTACTGTCCTGCCTTTAGATGTTGTATCCCCAGTAAAGCCTCAATTAAGTGTTCAGGACACCTATCCCTTGCCTCAGCTCCAAAAATTACTCGGGGAAATCAATTGGATGAGACCATGGATTCCATCACCACTGCTACTCTCACACTTCTTTTTGACTTACTAAAAGGCCTTAATTTAACCTCCATAGTAACTCTGTCTCCTGAGCTTAAAAAGGTGCTTGCCAGAGTTCAGCTATCTATTGATGAGGCGGTTTTAAAAAGATACAACCTCACCTTACCGCTAATCCTCTACATTCTAGCAGGAGAAACACTCCTTACTGCCCTTTAGCCCAGGAAGGGGAACCTATTCACTGGATCCACCTTTCGGTGGGAGGAGCACCCCAAGTATACTCCATGGTGGATCAAATGGCTGATTGTAGTGTTAAGGGGCGTGATCTTTCCACTCGCCTTTTTGGGTGTGAACCCCACTCTCTTATTGTCCCTTTTAGGGTCAGTGATTTTTCATGGCTACAAAGAAATAATGCCAGACTCGCGATAGCCCTGGAAGGTTTTCCTGGAACAGTGGACTGTCATTATGGTCCCCACAAATGGATGAGTTCTTTCAGCCAATTAAAATGGCTGCTCCCCAAAATTTTCCTCTCTGAGTCTGATCCCTCCTTCCCCTCGGTTTTTACTGATGGAGGTAAAAAGGGAGCCTTGGTCGTCATTTTCCCCCCAGGCAAAAGTGATTCTACCCCAGCTGTCACCCTCTCCCAAGAAATATAAGGCTCTGCCCAATTCAAAGAACTTTATGCTGTTGTCCTAGTTTTATCTGAGGTCAATGGCCCTCTTAATATATTCTCTGACAGCCTTTATGTTGTTAATCTGTTGCCCAATCTCATAGAGGCACACATCAAGCTTGATGACAACCCCATTACACCCTTAATGTTCCAAACTCGAAATTTATTAAAACGAAGAATAGCTCCTATTTTTCTCCAACACTTAAGGGGACATCAAAGCCTGCCAAGCCTCTTGACCAAGGGAAATGCCCTAGCTGATTAGTTAGCCTCCACCTCTGAATGCTACTCTTTACAGGAGGCTATCTCTTTCCATCAAATTACTCATGTTAACTGGAGAAGGCTCCATCACCAGTTCCCTCAGGTCCCCATCAAAGATCTAAAAAAGATTATTAGGACCTGCAAATCATGCCGCTCTTTCTTGCAGGTCCCCCCACTTCAGACGGGTGGCATAAATCCTCGGGGTCTTAGACCTAATAATCTTTGGCAAAGTGACATTACCCATTTTCCCTCCTTTGGGAAACTTAAATACATCTTCTTAACAGTGGATATTTTCTCCCATGCATGCTGGGCCACTGCCCATTCAGGAGAAAAATCTAAACATGCTATAAGTCATTCTATCCAATGTTTTGCTACTCAGGGCCTACCAGATCAACTCAAAACTGACAATGGCCCACGTTTTGTTAGTAAGTCCTTTGCTTAATTCCTCAAAAGGTGGCAAATTACTCATACTACTGGAATCCCTCATAATCCCAGAGGACAAGCAATAGTGGAAAAACATAATCATATCCTTAAATCACAGCTAATAAAACAAAAAGGGGGATCACCCCCATGATCAACTGAAGATGGTCCTATTTACTCTCAATATTTTAAATTTTTCCAAAGGTGAACATTTCTCACCTTTTCAAAAACACTGGACAGCAGCTGTTCCATATCAAACAGTTCAAGTACGTTGGAGAGATCCCCTCACTGGAGGATGGAGGGTTCCAGACCCCCTTCTTACAGCCAGGAGAGGATTCGGCTGTGTCTTTCCTACAACTGAGAAGAAGCCAGTCTGGGTCCCTGCCAGGGACCTCAAGTATTGTCCCTCTGTGGAGGGGGACCTCAATGATACTGATGATGACCCAGAAGGCCCTTTGCCTCCTGAGGATATCTCTCTCTCCCCTCTTTTTCAGAATCCAGAATGAGACCTCCGATGCTGATTTTGATGCTCCTGGGAGTAAGCATGCCCATGGCTGGAGCAGGGGTTTGGTGACCCTCATCAAGTTATAGCTCTGCTACTGAAGAACCGCAGAAACCACTGCCAGACTTGCACATTTGGCCCCGCCCCCTCATCTAATTGCTATGTCTCTGTCATGACCTGTCCTGTGTTATAAATAAGGCTATCCAGTTTATCCAAAGTAGACTAAATGCAATTCAGCTAATGAACATACAGGTGCAATACCGGAGGCTTGCCACTGGCGCTAATGCCCCTCATGATGAGGTCCGGTACCTTGACTCCCCTTGAATGCCTACCCGTGAGCCCATGACAGGTAAGATCTCTGGAGCAGAGACAACCTAAGACAGGCCTGGGGATGGTCAAGTGCTAGGGGTCTGAAAGGTGCAAGGTACTCAATGACAGGTAAGATCCCCTGAAGGGGAAAACCTAAGACAGGGGCCTTGCATGCCTATACCCTGCCAAATAAAACAAAAAGGGGGAGTTGTTGGGACCTCCTGGCACCTGCTAGTTTGCGGCCATTAGTAGAAGTCGGCTGGGGTGGCCTCTTGGGCTTCTCCGGAATACTTCCACATCCATGACCTAGCTGAATCTTCCTGCCCTCGGCTCTTAGCCCCGCAGGCAGACTGGCGAACTTAGTCCCACCCAGCAGTCCAGCCTGAAATCTGCCTAAGGCCTTAGTGATAGCCACTAATGAGCTCCTATTGGCCCCTGCTATTTATTTTACTCCCTCCTTTCCTCTCTATATAACTGTGTCTCTGATACAATAAAGCTGAGATTGCTGCGCCTTCACAGCTGACTCAACTCCCGGCTTGGTGTGGTTTCTTTCCCGGTTTCAGGGGGTGGCCGGGCCAAGAACACTTACCATCTCGCTCAGCCCCCGGAGGATAACAGGCTGGTCTAGTTATCCCTCCCCCACATCAGTGTTGCAGAGAGAGCAACAATATGTTATTTATATATTATGTATTATATAAATATTTAGTACTTATATGAATACATAATTTATATAAGAGTATAAAATTAATATATATTTATATATGAATATAGAGATTTCATACATATGCATGTATGAAAATTATTTAGCCATAGTAAAAATGAAATCTTGTCACTTGCAATGTCGTGGATGGGACTAAAGAGTATAATGTAAATGAAAAATTGAGTCAGGGAATGGCAAAAGCCATATGATTTAACTCAAGTAGAATTTAAGAAATAAAACCAACAAGTGATGGGCAAAAAATGGGAGAGAAAAGAAAAATCAGATTCTTTTATTTTAAAGAACATATTCTGGGGCGCCTGGGTGGCTCAGTTGGTTAAGCGACTGCCTTCGGCTCAGGTCATGATCCCGGAGACCCGGGATCAAGCCCCACATCAGGCTCCCTGCTCGGCGGGAAGCCTGCTTCTCCCTCTCTCACTCCCCCGGCTTGTGTTCCCTCTCTGGCTGTGTTTCTCTCTGTCAAATAAATAAAAATTTTTAAAAAACAAACAAAAAAAAGAACATATTCTTAGTTAAAAAATAATCTGATAGTTACCATAGTGATGTTAGAGTTGAGTTAAATAGGTCATAGGATTAAAGGGTAAACTTATCATGATGAGCACAAGGTGACTATGGAACTGTGGAATTACTATATCATACACCTAAAACTACTATTTACCTGGAATTAAAATATAACTTAAGAGGCACCTGTGTGGCTCTGTTGGTTAAGCCACTGCCTTTGGCTCAGGTCATGATCCCGGAGTCCCTGGACTAAGTTCCATATAAGCCTCCCAGCTCCACAGAAAGTTTGCGTCTCCTTCTGACATTCTCCCACCTCATGAACTCTATCACTCTCTCTCTCTCAAAATAAATAAATAAGTAAACAAACAAATAAATAAAATCTTTGAGAATATATATAACTTCAAAGAATGAAAACCCCCAAAGACCACTTATATGGTTTAGATTATCAATATTTATGAAATTAAAATTAAAACTGACTGATATTAAAGAAAAGTAAGGAAGAAACCAATCCACAAAAAAGAGTTCATTAGAGAATGAATCTGGAATTTTGTATAGTCTTCAGGGTGCTGACCTCAAGAGAGAAAATGATGTCTTGGTTCAAGGTCTGGTTCTTTGTATTATATAAGTAAAAATATTTTAAGAAGTAAATACTCCCACATTGATACACTATAACTCTCTGTAGAGAGATACACGTTTATCTATATCTCACTATTGCCTCCTTTTTCATGCTCGAGGAGGAATCTGAATGAAGACACAGGCCCAAAGGATATGGGGAGGAAAATTTTGATTGATAGAAGGTCTCAAAGAAGAAGGTATGTACTGTTAGTTTTTAAAATGTTTGCATATGTAGACATATATAATGTGTTAATTTCCTAAATTTTAATGTATAAAACATTTTAAATCAATCTGTTAAATATTTCCATGTCAGAGATTTTTTTTCTTTTTTTAAAAGAAAATAAATAAAAAGTTCTATCTTATTCAGGGAATTTTGTAGCATTATACTGTGTTTCCCAAAATACCAATTCTGCCTCCTTATTTTTATTTTTTAAATTTTTAATAATTTATTTTATTTTTTCAGCATTCCAAGATTCATTATTTATGCCCCACACCCAGGGCTCCATGCAATCCGTGCACACAATACCTACCACCAGGCTCCACCACACCCCTCTCTTCCCAAACCCTGGGAATGCAAATTGGTGCAGAGGCTTTGGAAAACAGAGTGGATATTCCTTAAAAAAAATAAAAATATAGCTTCCATATGACCCTGCAATTTCACTACTGGGTATTTACCCCAAAGATACAGCTATCATGAAGAGAAGGGCCATATGAAACCCAATGTTCATTGCAACAATGGCCACAATCGCCAAACTGTAGAAAGAGCCAAGGTGCCCTTCAATAGAGGAATGGCTAAAAAAGATAAGGTCCATATATACAATGGAATATTATGCCTCAATCAGAAAGGATGAATACCCAACTTTTGTAGAAACACAGACTGGATTGGAGATTATACTGAGTGAAATAAGCCAATCAGAGAAAGTCAAGTATCATATGGTTTCACTTACTTGTGGAGCATAAGGAGTAACATGGAGAACAGTGGGATAAGGAAAGGAAATGTGAACTGGGGTAAATTAGAGAGGGGGAGGATGCTTGAGAGACTTTGGACTTAGAGTAAATTTTTAATAAACCTGCGTAAGAAAAAAAAAAATCTGGATAACATGATGGGCTATAAAAGAATATAGAATGTCTTCCCAAAAAGCCAATGCTTCCTTGGCTTAAAATGAAGTAATCACAAGTAAGTGAAAACATGTGATACTTGACTTTCTCTACTTGGCTTATTTCACTCAGCATAATCTCTTCCAATCCAGTCCATGTTGCTACAAAAGTTAGATATTCATCCTTTCTGATGGAAGTGTAGTATTCCATTATATATATTTACCACATCCTCTTTATCCATTTATCTGTTGAAGGGTACCTTGGCTCTTTACAGTTTGGTATTGTGGCCATTGCTGCAACGAATATTGGAGTATATATGGCCCTTCTTTTCACTACATCTGTATCTTTGGGGTAAATGCCCAGTAGTGCAATTGCAGGGTCATAAAAAAATTTTAATTTTGTAAGGAATCTCCATACTGTTTTCCAAAGCAGCTAATATAGAGGACAGTAGAAGAAGGAAAGGAAATGGGAAGTAGGGTAAGTTGGGGAGAGATATGAAACGTGAGAGACTTTGGACTCAGAAACAAACTGAGGGTCTTGGAGGGAAGGGGGAGGGGGAATGGGAGAGCCTGGTGGTGGGTACTGAGGGCACATATTGCATGGAGCACTGGGTTTGGGACATAAACAATTAATCTTGGAACACTAAAAAAAATAATTTAAAAAATAATAATAATTAAAAAAATAATTCCCCTGGGAGACCATCTGGCCCTGAAAAAAAAAATGAAGTAGTCACAATCATTTTTTTTTATTTCTAGAATTTTTCATTTACTTTTGTTCCCATAAGCACTATTTCACACAAATTATGCCAGTGTATGTGTGCATGTTATATACTAAGAATATATACTACACTGAGTCAGAGAGAGAGAGAATCTCCTACTAAGGATTCAACAAAATAAATCAGAATTCTACCCTCAATATATCACTGACTACAGTAACACAGATGACAACAACAAAAATATATTGCTATGCTTGGTATGAAAGGGATAATTATGTCATTGACGAAAATGGTATAACTGGTGCTGCTTACAGTGGAAAAACTCATCTCTGAAAGGATATGCCTTACTCAAAGGAATGCATATATGGGAATGCATATAATGTTTCCTGTCAGTATAGGCTTTATCTGGAGATGCCTCAGATTGGGTAAAAGGGATGCAAGAAAATTAAATGAATTATACAGGATTAAGAGCAGATAAATTTCCAAGGTTTAATTTTGGATCATAATGAAGCTGGAATTCAAAGTGTGGCAGAAACAAAGACACAGCACTGTGTTCTTTAGAATCAATTGATTGTATTTGTGTAGAAATGAGATGGTTCTCATTGGATTCACCTGCTAATAAGAGCTTCAAGCAAGATGGTTTATGAAAACATTAGATCTGGTAAATACTCTTACTGCCTCTAGAGAAAGTAGTGTGTGTGAGCTGCTGGGATGAAGTGGGCTGAAACTCCAAGCCACAAGCAGCAGGCTTCACATGACTTTACACCATAGCCAGAGGCTATATCACATGGCAAGAAAGAGACCAAAGAAAATGGTAATCATCCCATGGAAGAATTGTCTGTGGCCAAATTTTATACTTAGAAGAAGAAAACAAACTGAAATGAGATCTGTATCCATGGATATGAATTTTAGATTGGGAGGAAAAATACTCATTGACAGTAAATATTTCCATTGGGTCAGAGTACATATATAGCTTGCCTGATAACACAATAATTGCAGGTGTAAAGTCAAATATAAATTATGTGATTAATATAGACAAAGCAACATAACTGGCACAATTTAAGTCATTATTCACAGAATTTGAATTTTGGGGGGAAATAAACTATTTTCTCTTGAAAAGAAGAAATTATTAGTTCTTGGGAAAAGTTCATTATACCCAGCACATCTATGTGAATATGCAGACAATATCACAAATGCAAGATGTAATTGGCCAGGAAAAGGTATTTACATGGTACTTTATTACACACACACACACATACACACACACACACACACCCTTGTGGGTGAGGTTTTTAATGTTTCTGGTCTCCACAATGTAACGTTTTCTTTTTCTAGATTTATTGGGAAAATGGAAACAAGAAATCTAACAGTCATCAAGGAATTTATCCTTCTGGGACTTTCTGGATCAGCAGAGCAGCAATATTTCTTATCTGTGCTATTTATCTGTATGTATTTAATCACTGTATCAGGCAACATGCTCATCATCTTGGTTGTTGGCTTTGACTCTCAACTCCATTTACCCATGTATTTCTTCCTCAGTAACTTGGCCTTTGTTGACATCTGTTTTTCCTCCAGTACTGTCCCTCAAATGATAGTGAACATCTTGACTGACACACAGATTATTTCTTTTGTGGGCTGCTTTAGCCAGCTTTTCTTCTTCATTTCCTTTGTGAATATGGACAGCCTTATTCTGTGTGTGATGGCATATGATAGATATGTGGCGATTTGCCACCCTTTACGTTATAGTGCCATTATGAATCCTCACCTTTGTGTCTGGCTAGTGGCTGGGCTATGGCTTGTAACCTATCTCCATGCCCTCTTACACACTCTCTTAATGGCACATCTGTCCTTCTGTGCTTCCAATATCATCCACCATTTCTTCTGTGATCTCAATCCTCTCCTGCAGCTCTCTTGCTCTGATATATCCCTCAATGTGATGGTTATTTTTACAGTAGGAGGTCTACTTGCTCTCATTCCTCTTATCTGCATCCTCATATCTTATGGACTGATCTTCTCCACCATCCTGAAAATTACATCTACTCAGGGGAAACAGAGAGCTTTCTCCACCTGTGGCTGCCACCTATCAGTGGTGGTGTTGTTCTATGGCACAGCAAGTGCTGTCTATTTCAGACCCTCCTCCTCTTTTATCCCTAAAAGTGACACCCTGTTATCCCTTATGTATACATTGGTGACTCCAATGCTGAATCCTTTCATCTACAGTCTAAGGAACAGCGATATGAAGAGAGCACTTCAGAAAATTCTTTGTAAAGGTGCACACTTTCAACAGTAATGATGGATGCCCAATAGCTAAATTAAACATTATGAATATGGTAATAAAAAGTGCATTCTCGGGTGTCATAGTAATAGTAATGAAAGCAAATAACTGAATAAATGTTTATTTTATGCTGGAAATGGTGATAAACACTTTATATGAGTTATCACATTTAATCATCAGAGTAAATAGATACAATTATAAACACATTTTTCAGGTAAGGAAAGTGAATCTTAGGGAAGTGATATAGTGTATATATTGCAACAGTTTGTTAGGAAAATATCTTTGACATCGGCAGAAATATATTGTGGTGAAAACTGTCAGTTACTGTGCTAAATTTCCAAATAGTATAGATTAAGATAAATTGCTCTGGACTTAATGTTTATGAGCTCAGATTTAAATTAAATAGGCATGGACATAGATGCTAGCTTCACAGTAAAATGGAATGGCTAGGCTCTTACATTCCAGTTTAGAATGCAAAGTAAAGAATGTGCATTCTCATAAAAATAAATAAATAAATAAATAAATAAATAAATAAATAAATAAATAACAATAGAAAATGGATATGTGACTTATAACCTGCAGTGTGCCTAATAAAATTAATAGGTACTTCATAATTGTGTAGTTAAAATATTATATGTCCCCTGGGTGGCTCAGTTGGTTAAGCAACTGCCTTTGGCTTAGGTCATGATCCCGGAGACCTGGGATTGAGTCCCACATCGGGTTGCCTGTTTGGCAGGAAGCCTGCTTCTCCCTCTTTCGCTCCCCCTGCTTGTGTTCCCTCTCTGGCTGTGTTTCTCTCTGTCAAATTAATAAAATCTAAAAAATATATTATATGTCCCAAAGGTTAACTCAATCCTCTACTATACATTTATGTTTAGGAAATTGTTTAGGGTTATAGTTTTAAGTAGAGGACACCAGTAGGTGATTGGCTTTCAAATGTCATCCAAGTAAATTCTGGACTGGTTACATTATTACCTTAGGCCATCAGATTCTACATCACCAGTGATTCTTCATCTAGTAAGAAATGATATATCTTTTATTATTTTTCCCTTATGTTAGTTAGTTTACTTCTCCTTATTAATTTGTGTTTATGTTAACTGTGTTGAATCCTTAAATCAATTATTGAAGACTGAGTGTAAAGCTGAAAACATTTAGCAGCTCCCCACAACCAAAATTATGTTGTACCCCAGGTTATTTGACTTTTTCATTTGGCAAATACTTAAATAACCAGCTGAGATGTCACAGCTGAGTGACAGGGAAAATTCTGTATTCTATTCTCATAAACATTTTGCAAAATTTTACCTGTCTGATGGTGAGCTTCAGCAAATCCATGAAACAAATGTGAGCATGTAGGAGTTACCAGTAAGGAAGAAGGAAATTATAGTGAGTGTTGAGAGGCTGGAAGTAGATATGCAGCATTCTACAACATATACAGTTGATTCTTTCTTGGACCAGATCAGGAATTAGAAAGATAAATTTACACAAATGTGTTACTTGGTAGCATAAACAATGCTTTGTAATAAATTTAGTGTCCTTCAAACTTCCTATGGAAAGCAAAATTCCACTTAGTCACTGAGACAAGTAAATTAGAATCAGAGGAATGAAAGACTTTAGCTGCAATCATATTTTACTAGTTCAAAGGATGATTGCAAGACATAGGAAAATCATGAAGTCTGATAACACTGGTAGAGTTCACCAGCACTTCTCTATCCTATTAAGATGGAATACAATCATGATATATCTTTCCATTTGTGTCATCTTCAATTTCTTTCATAAACATCTTATAGCTTCACAATACAGATCTTTTACCTTCTTGGTTAATTTTAGTTCTAAGTATTTTATCTTTATTGGTATAATTGTAAATAGGGTAGTTTTCTTAATTTCTCTTTATGCTACTTTGTTATTAATGTGCAGAAAAGTAGCAAATTTCTTTATATAAATTTTGTCACCTGCAACTTTACTGAATTAGTTTATCAGTTCTTGTAGTTTTATTTTGGTGGGTCTTTAGGGCTTTCTGTGTGCTATCATGTCATCTGTAAATGGTTACAGTTTTACTTCTTCCTTACTAATTTGGATGTGATTTTTTTCTTTCTCTGGTCTGATTGCTTCATCTAGGACTTCCAGGGCTACATTGAATAAAAAGTGGTGAGAAGGGACATCTTAGAATTGTTCCTGATCTTCGAGGAAATATTTTAGTAGTTCCACATTTAGTGTCATGTTAGCTGTTGGTGAGTATGTGAAGAAAAGGGAATACTTGTGCACTGTTGATTAGAATGTAATTTGGTGCAGCCAGTATGGAAAACTATATGGAAGTTCCTTGGAATATTAAAACTAGAAATACCATACGACCCAGTGGTTTTACTGCTGGGCATTCACCTAAAGAAAGCAAAAACACTAATTCAGAAAGATATATGTATGCCTATGATTATTGTAGCATTATTCATAATAGATAAGATATGGAAACAATCAAAGTGTCTATCAATAGGTTATTGGATAGAGAAAATATGGTATATACACACAATAGAATATCACTCAGTGATAAATGAGAATAAAGTGTTGTCATTTACAACAATGTAAATGGACCTAGAGCATATTATGATAAGTGCCATGTTAGAAAGACAAGTACAACATGATATTATTTATATATGGAATATAAAGAACAAACAAAAAACCCAAATAAACAAGCAAACAGAAAAATAGAAACAGATTCATAAATACAGAGAACAAACTGGTGACTGCCAGAGGGGAGTGGCTGGCAGATGAGAAAAAAATATATGAAGAGGATTAAGAGGCACAATCTTCTAGTTATAAAATATGTGTCACCAAGATGAAAAGTATAGCACAGGGAATATAGTCAATAACACTGTGATAATTGTGTATGGTATATAGATGGTAACTATACCTACCATGATGAACATTTTGTAATATTTAGAGTTGTTCACTATTTTATCCCTGAAACTAATGTATATCAAATTTGCTTCTACTTAAAGTTTAAAAAAAAAGATGGATCATAAGCCAAATTTAACATAGGATGTCTCCAAATCATATTTGATGGATATTACCCTATACATAGGAGGTATTTGGATTAAGAAATGTTTCACTTTTTATTACCATGCCTGTATACTTGACCTCTATATGTTTCAGCAGCCTTGTCTACATTTCCATCAATCTAAATCTATTTTCCATAAACAACCTACAGAAGAGAGATCTATTCTCTTAACACATTCTGTAAATAAGAACTCCATTTTTTTTTTTTAATGTGGTGATCTTTATTTTGGTTGTAGAGTTTGAGGAGTTCTTTATAGATCTTGGATATCAGCCCTTTGTCTGTAATGTCATTTGCAAATATCCTCTCCCATTCTGTGGGTTGCCTCTTTGTTTTGTTGTCTGTTTCCTTTGCTGTGCAGAAGCTTTTTATTTTAAGAAAGTCCCAAAAGTTCGTTTTGGCTTTTACTTCCTTTGCCATTGGAGACGTGTCCTGAAAGAAGTTGCTGTGGCCAGTGTCAAAGAAGTTACTATGCCTATGTTCTCCTCTAGGATTTTGATGAATTTCTGTATCACATTGAGGTCTTTCATCCATTTCGAGTTTATCTTTGAGTGTAGCATAAGAGAATGGTCTGGTGTCATTCTTCTATATGTAGATGTCTAATTTTCCCAGCACCATTTATTGAAGAGACTGGCTTTTTTTCCACTAGATATTTTTTTTCCTGCTTTGTCAAAGATCATTTGAACATAGAGTTCTGGGTCCACATCTGGATTCTTTAACTCTGTTCCATTGGTCTATGTGTCTATTTTTGTACCGGTACTATGCTGTCTTGGTTATCACAGCTTTGTAATAAAGCTTGAAATCAGGTAATGTGATGTCCCCAGCTTTGATTTTATTTTTCAACATTTACTTAGCAATTCTGGGTCTTTTCTGGTTCCATATAAATTTTAGGATTTTTTTTTCCAGTGCTTTGAAAAATGTTGGTAGAATTTTGATCGGGAAGGCATTGAAAGCACAGATTGCTCTGGGCAGTATAGACAATTTTAACAATGTTTACTTTTCTGATCCATGGGTGTGGAATGTTCTTCCATCTTTTTGTGTCTTCTTCAATTTCTTTCATGAGTGTTCTGTATTTCCTGGAGTACAGATCCTTAACTTCTTTGGTTAGGTTTATTCCCAGGTATCTTATGGTTTTTGGTGCTATAGTAAATTGAATCAATTCTGTGATTTTCCTTTCCATATTTTCATGGTTAGTGTATAAGAATGAAACTGATTTCTGTGCATTGATTTTGGATCCTGCCACATCAAGTATCATATGATTTCATGCACTTGTGGAGCTTAAGGGGTAATATGGAGGACAGTAGAAGAAGGAAAGGGAATTGGAAGGGGGTAAATCTGGGAGGGAGACAAAACAAGAGAGACTTTTGACTCAGAAACAAACTGAAGATCTTAGAGGGGAGGGAGTGGGTGATGGGTGAGCCTTGTGGTGGGTACTGAGGGCACATATTCGATGGAGCACTGGGTGTGGGGCATAAACAATGAGTCTTGGGACACTGAAAAAATAAAAATAAATTTAAAAAAGAAAAAAAAGAAAAAAATTACATTCACCTTTCTCCTAGAAATTACCATTGGAAGCTCTCATTCAGATTAATTACAAAAGAAAAGAAAAGGATTATATCTGATTATTTCTTTTTTCTTGTGTCATGAAAAGAGGAAAGTTTAGGTACAGATTCAGCTAATCTTTCCTTTCCAGCTAGTCATAATATAAAGAAAACAAGAGCAGTAGATATCACAGATGATTGCTTGAGTGGCTGGTTTACAGTTGGAATGTGAGTTTAAATAACACAGGAAATATAAGATTACCAAGGAAGTTTTTATGAAACAGAAAAACTGTTCCTTTCTCCTAGTTCCTTAGCTTTTATTCTCTAACTGCTACCAATATACTGTTATAATTTCTATAAAAAAAGATTTTGAATATAAAAAAACAAACCGTATATAATGTAAAATGAATTATTAATTTTATCTCTTGAGATTCCATCTTATATTGTAACAATTTTAAAAAGGTCTAATATAAAAATGAAAAAAAAAACATGAAAAAGTAAAAAGTTTTGGAAGCATAACTGTAGAAACACTGAAGAGCAGAATAGATGTAAGAATTAATTAAGACATTAAAAATATACATGTACGGGGCACCTGGGTGGCTCAGTTGGTTGAGCAACTGCCTTCGGCTCAGGTCATGATCCCAGAGACCCAGGATAGAGCCCCACATTGGGCTCCCTGCTCACAGGGAAGCCTCCTTCACCCTCTCTCACTCCCCCTGCTTGTGTTCCCTCTCTAACTGTGTTTCTGTCAAATAAATAAAATCTTAAAAAAATAAAATAAAAATATACATGTAAATACCCCCTAAAACATTAACAAAAAAGACTATAGATGTCTTCAGTGTTCAGTAGCTTTATTAATTTATATTCACAAAGAAGAAAGAGACAATTATACCATAAATTTTCTAAAGCATTGAATAAGTTATATATTCTATTGATAAATTAAGAAAACAATTTGTAACACATATATATAATATATCTAATGAGGATCAAGGAATATAACCCATTATAGAGGGACTCTCATTGTGAGTTCTAGCATAATTTATGTGATTATAAAAATTTGGTGTTCTCACAGGTTCAGGCTTCTAAGAATTTTTTGAGAAAATTTCACTGCAAAGAAGTATATGAATATAAATCTCTTATCTTCTTTCAATATATAATTGAATAATGTTCATACAGCTTTGAAAGGCTGCTGTAAAGGCCCCCACCCTCCAGAATGTAAGAGCAGACCCACATTCTGTTATCTGAGCCCAGCAACCGGCAGGCAGGTACCCAACCCCACCCAGGCCCCAAGGACCGCGTTGCACAGCTTGTCAGGTACCTCTTGCTAGCCCAAATTAGGACATATACCCCCCTGTAAAGACGATTGGTAAAAGTATGTGATTTGTTGTGAAATGATTGGCTGCCAGCATGCAGACCTTGCTGTGATATTTTAAACTAATTGGCTGTTGATGCGCGGGCTTTGCTGTAACGGACAATGTAGTTCTATATAAGGGCGCCCCCGGGAAAGCTCGGGGCTCTCAGCCGCTGACTGGTTTGGGGTCAGGCTGTGGGCCCAAGCATGCTCGAAGAAACCCTTTGCATCTTGCATGAGATCATCTCTTGGTGTCCTCCATTCAGCGCAAGCTCCTCGTCCCTTTTCAAGCTTATTTTTAGACTCATTAAAATTAAAGAAGGCAGGGATGTCTGAGTGGTTCAGTCAGTTAAGCATCTGCCTTTGCTTCTGGTCATGAACCCAGGGTCCACATCAGGCTTTTGCTCAGCAGGGAGCCTGCTGCATTGCACTCCCCCTGCTTGTGCTCTCTCTCTCATTCTCTGACAAATAAATAAAAAAAAAATCTTAAAAAAAAGATTATAAATGTTTTTTAGTATCAGAAAGGATAAGACTTTATATTCCAAGTTCATTAACATATTAGATATAAAAATAATGGAATATAATAAAATAAATAAATAAAATGGTAGAACAAATCCTATATGTAAGGACTTGAAAACACCTTTTGGGGTGCCTGGATGGCTCAGTGGTTTAAGCCTCTGCCTTCAGCTCAGGTCATGATCTCAGAGTCCTGGGATCTAGGTCTACATCAGATTCTCTGCTCAGCAGGGAGCCTGCTTCCTCCTCTCTGCCTGCCTCTCTGCCTACTTGTGATCTCTCTCTCTCTGTCAAATAAATAAATAAAATCTTTAAAAAGAAGAAAATAAAAAAAAAACACCTTTTGCCTTGTGAAAGTAAAAGTGCATGTAGGGATTCATATCACCTTTGTAAAGTATATAATGCTCATAAATTTATCTTTTTATGTTAAAAATATCAAATATATAGTTAAAATATAACAAAGTATTTAACTTTTGTTATTGGGATCATCAGCAATTTTACAACTACTTCCTTCATCTTTGAATTCAGATTTAATTGTTAAAACTTTCATCTTTATATACCATAAATCATCTCTTTCCTCATTTTATTTTCCATCTACTCTTTTGTAGAAAATATCTGCTTCATTCACACAGAATTGTTGGGACCTCCTGGCGCCCATTAGTTTGTGGCCATTAGTGGAAGTTGGCTGGGGTGGCCTCTTGGGCTTCTCCGGAATACTTCCACATACGTGACCTAGCTGAATCTTCCTGCCCTTGGCTCTTAGCCTTCAGGCAGACTGGCGAACATAACCCCACCCAGCATTCCGGCCTGAAATCTGCCTAAGGCCTTAGTGATAGCCACTAATGAGCTCCTATTGGCCCCTGCTACTTCTTTTACTCCCTCCTTTCCTCTCTATATAACTGTCTCTGATACAATAAAGTTGAGATTGCAGCGCCTTCTGGGCTGACTCAACTCCCGGCTTGGTGTGGTTTTTTTCCTGGTTTCAGAGGGGTGGCCAGGCCGACGAAACTTACCATCTCGCTCAGCCCCTCAGCCCCCGGAGGATAACAGACTGGTCCAGTTATCCCTCCCCCACACCAGTGTTGCTGAGAGAGCAACACAGAATTACTTGCAGGTCTTGGAATCTGTAATTATGCATTAAGCTTTTCTGGTTATCATATGTTTTCTCCCTTATGATTCAGTAAAAAATAAACTTACTTTCTTCTACTTTAATTTCCAAAATTAAACTTTTTTACTATCAATAAAATGCCTTTGACTGCCATGTCTTTTTACATCTACTACATCTTCTATTCATATGCATCACAGAATTTTTCAAACTACTACTTCATATTTTGTGCACTCTTCAGTTTTTCATGTCCTAGAATTTAAGGCATTTGATGATAATTTTGCACTAAAACTGTCACTCGTCCTGAACACTATTGCTTTGGTTTTCCTCTTCTTGATTGCCTCCCCACAAAAAAATATAAAGTTATCAGCCTTCCATAACATAGCTAAGTTATTTTTATTTTTTTTCTTAACAACTGAGCAAATACATTATAACAAGGACATTACACATATCTGTATAGATGGATTTTGGCTTCTAGTGTGTTTAGTAGGATTTCTATATACCATAGTGATTTTTTAAAGATTTTATTTATTTATTTGACAGAGAGAGAGATCACAAGTAGGCAGAGAGGCAGGCAGAGAGAGAGAGGAGAAAGCAGTCTCCCTGCCAAGCAGAGAGCCCAAAGTGGGCCTTGATCCCAGGACGCTAAGATCATGACCTGAGCCGAAGGCAGAGGCTTTAACTCACTGAGCCACGGAGGTGCCCTACCCTAGTGATTTTTATCAACATTTCATTGTTCCAGTTCTAAAGAGGGGGTAGGTATAGAAAACGTTACTTATTATTATCACAGAAGAAGTGCATAGAGAACATAATTTGTTATATTGTGTCATGCTGCAGGCAATAGTTCAATATTATCAAAAAGTGAAATTTAGAGAGAGAGTTTGACTTCTTGGCCAATTTGAATACCTTCTGTTTCTTTTTGCAGTCTGTTACTGTTGCTATAACTTCTAATGCTATGACTTCTAACACTATGTTGAACTACAGTGGTGAGAGGAGACATCTTTGTCTTGTTCCTGATCAAATGGGAAGGTTGTCAGTTTTTTCCACATTGAGAATGATATTTGTTGTAGGTTTTTCATAGATAGATTTTATGATGTTGAGGAATGTTCCCTCTATCCTTATACTTTGAAGAGTTTTAATTAGGAACGGATGCTGTATTTTGTCAAATGCCTTTTCTGCATCAATTGAGATGACCATGTGGTTCTTCTCTCTTCTATTATTGATTTGTTCTATCACGTTGATTGATTTGCAAATGTGCAACCACATTTGCATCCTAGGGATAAATTTCACCTGGTCGTGGTGAGTAATCTTTTTAATGTACTGTTGGAACCTTTTAGCTAGGAAGTTGTTAAGAATCTTGGCATCTATATTTATCAGGGATATTGGTCTGAAATTCTCCTTTTTGATGGGGTCTTTGTCTGGTTTGGGGATTAAACTAATGCTGACTTTATAGAAAGAGGCTGGAAGTCAAACCCTCTCTCTTCACAGATGACATGATATTTTATATGGAAAACCCAAAGGTTCCTACCCCAAAACTATGAGAACTGATACAACAATTCATTAATGTGGCAGGATACAAAATCAATGCACTGAAGACAGTGACGTTCTTATACACTAATAATGAAAATATAGAAAGAGAAATCAGAGAATCAATTCCATTTACTATAGGACCCAAAACCATAAGATACCTAGGAATACATTTAATGAAAGAAGTTAAGGAACTGTACTCAAGAAACTATAGAACACTCATGAAATCAATTGAAGAAGGCACAAAAAATGGAAGAGTGTTCCATGGTCATGGATTGAAAGAATAAACATTGTTAAAATGTCTATACTGCCCAGAGCAATCTATACTTTCAATGCCATCCTGATCAAAGTTTCTCAAAGCACTGGAACAAACAATCCTAAACTTTATATGGAACCAGAAAAGACCAAGAGTTGCTAAGTAAATGTTGAAAAATAAAAACAAAACTGGGGTATCACATTACCTGATTTCAAGCTTTGTTACAAAGCAGTGATCACCAAGACAGCATGGTACTGGCAAAAAAAATAAAATAAAAAAAAAATAAAAGAGACACATAGACCAATGGAACAGAGTTAAAGAATCCTGATGTGGACCCAGAACTCTATGTTCAAATAATCTTTGACAAAGCAGGAAAAAACATATCTAGTGAAAAAAAACAGTCTCTTCAATAAATGGTGCTGGGAAAATTAGAAATCTTCATATAGAAAAATCACACTAGACCATTCTCTTACACCACACAAGATAAACTCGAAATAGATCAAAGACATCAATGTGAGACAGGAATTTATCAAAATCCTAGAGGAGAACATAGGCAGTAAACTCTGACATTGGCCACAGCAACTTCTTTCAAGACATGTCTCCAATGGCAAAGGAAAGAAAAGCAAAAATGAACTTTTGGAACTTCCTTAAAATAAAACGCTTCTGCACAGCAAAGGAAACAGACAACAAAACAAAGAGGCAACTCACAGAATGGGAGAGGATATTTGCAAATGACATTACAAACAAAGGGCTGATATCCAAGTTCTATAAAGTACTCCTCAAACTTGGGGCACCTGAGTGGCTCAGTTGGTTGAGCAACTGCCTTTGGCTCAGGTCATGATCCCAGAGACCCGGTATCGAGTCCCACATTGGGCTCCCTGCTCGGCGGGAAGCCTGCTTCTCTCTCTCTCAGCCCCCCTGCTTGTGTTCCATCTCTGGCTGTGTTTCTCTCTGTCAAATAAATAAATATTAAAAAAAAAAAGAACTCCTCAAACTCAACAACTAAAATAAAGATCATCACATTAAAAAAAAAAAATGAGCAAGAGACATGAAGATGACTTCTCCATAGAAGACATACAAATGGCTAACAGACACATTAAAAATGTTCATCATCACTAGCTATCAGGGAAATTCAAATCAAAACCATATTGTTATACCATCTTACACCAGCCAGAATGGCCAAAATTAACAGGACAAGAAGCAATAAATGTTGGAAAGACTGTGGAGAAAGGGGAAGCCTCTTACACTGTTCTTGGGAATGCAAGTTGGTGTAGCCCCTTTGGAAAACAGTGTGGAGATTCCTTACAAAAATAAAAAATAGAGCTACCCTATGACCCTGCAATGGCACTACTGGGTATATACCCAAAAGATAAGAACGCAGTGAAAGGAAGGGCTATATATACCCCAATGTATCATATGGTTTCTCTTATTTGTGGAACATAAAAAGTAATATGGAAGATAGAAAGAGAAGGGAAGGGAATAGGAAGTTGGGTAAATCATGGAGGGAGATGAAACATGAGAAACTTTGGACTCAGAAACAAACTGAGGGTCTTGGAATGGTGGGCATGGGGTCATGGGTGAGCCTGTTGGTGGGCATTGAGGGCATGTATTGCATGGAACACTGGATGTGGGGCATAAACAATGAATATTAGAACACTTAAAAAAGGAAAATAAAAAAGTGAAACATATGTATGAAATTACATTAGAATTTTATTAATCAAAATAGCATCCACTTGGGTAGAGCAATGTGGATCTTATTCTAGATAATTTTGTGATATTATTTATTCATGTCATACTGATTCTTTAAATCAAAATATATCTGATTGTGATAAGCACAGTATATTACTGTCAGTATGGCAAAAAATTATTTTACTGTCATTATTGGGGGTCTTTTTTCTTTCTTAGTATCTAATGCCACCTGGGTATAGATAAAATTTTCATTGTATCAGAGAAGTAGGTATTTTTATATTTAACACATCTTATGGTTCTCCAATCATGGTGATCTGTTCCAAGGCCAGAAAAGTCTCCCCACTCAGATATATGTCAAACTATTCAACCCCTTTGCAGGTCATTCCAAAACACTGACAGATGTCCATTATCATTGGGTCAGAAAGATTTCTCTACTCCATCATATTTGAGGGGATTTATTTTTTTGATTAATCGATGTGTATTTTACATAAAGAAGAGTGCAGGTATTTATGAATATAACTGAACACAATTCACAAACTTCACACACCCATTTTACCAGCATCTAGAATAAGACATAGAAAAAATCATACCCTGACACCTCATTCCCTACCCAACACTGAACATAAATGTTATCCTGACTTCAAAAAGAGTCTGCTTTAAAGAGTCTGAGATTCATACACATTGTTGGACAGAGTTGTGGAATTTCCACTCCAGGTGCTGTTTATAGGACTTACTTTTCTGAATATACAAAAAGTTTTAAAGTTTAAAGGCATTTGGAGAGTGTGTAGATGATAGATGATAGATAAGTGGCAAACCGATGATAGATAGGTAATCAGTTATAGAATGATAGATAGGTAATAGATGACATATAAAAAGATGATAGATAAATATATAGGTGATAAATAAATTATAAATACATAGATAGATGATAGATGATAGAGAATAGAGATCTATTTCTCTCTGATCTATTTTAAAGACCCTATAGATCAAATGTGATGCATTGATAATGAAGCATTGACTTTCATTCAATATGTTAATATTGCTGCAAATACAGACTATGACAAAGCTCATAGTTTAAAAGCATAAATTGCACATTGTTTATAGGTCAGACTTAGTTAAATAAAATTATGGTGTCTTAGAGCTATATTCTTTTCTCAAGGTGTTAGGGGAAAATCTGTCTCCTTTCCTTTTCCAGCTTCTGGAATCTTTCCACACTCTCTGAGTCATGCCCCCCACCTTGCTTTATCTTCAAAATCCAACATGGCCCACTAAAGTTCATCTCATGCTGCCATCTTTCTGATTCTTTAACTACAACTGAAAAAGGCTCTCTACTTTTAAGGATTTACGTGATTACATTGAGCCCATTTGGATAATCTAGGCTATTCTCTCCATCTCAAACATCTACACTGTCCTTGTTTTCATAGAAATAGAATATTCATACATTCTGGGTATTAGTATGTGGACTTTTTGGGTGCTCATGATTTGCCAGTACATGATGGATTCCAAATATTCTTTTTTAAATATTTTACCCATCTATTGGAAAGAGAGAGTGTGAGATAACACAAGAAAGGAGGGCAGTAGTCAGAGGGAGAGGGAGAAGCAGGCTTTCCACTGAGCAGAAAGCCCAACTCAGGGCTACATCCCAGGCCCCTGGAAGCATGACCTGAGCTGAAGGCAGATGCCTGACAGGCATCCAGGCCATCCAAATATTCTTATTTCCAAGAAAACAACATTTCACATGGAAATTCCTAACAATTTCAATAGATACATAATTAAATTTTACATGGTATTAAACTAAAGAGAAATAGATAAAATGAGGGATCTCATATAAGGAGAAACAAAGGAATATCTTGCAGTGGATGAGGTCATATTATATGTTGAACATTTGTCATTTATATAATACAAATCAACTACTTGAAATGAGCCAGTTATACAAATCATTTTCTAAGAAATTCATATGTATTTACGGTGATCAGAATTATTTTTCTCTGCCTATTTCACAAATCCATTAGTGATTTTTTAATGAAAATATTTACTTATGATGAAAAGTATCTATTTAAACAGAATTAGAAATATTAAAGCAAACATTATAATCCATTGCCAGTAGAACAAATTATGAAGGAGCACATTATAAATACAGAAACATTTTTGGTAGATCACAATAATGATAATTAGTCTGGGCCCATCAAAACACATTATATATTTTTTAGAGGTCAGTTAACCATCTATCTCCATGTATCTGTGTTCTTTCCAGATTTTCTTTTGGTTGACTTCTAGTTTCATATTGTTGTGATGAGAAATGTTGCATAGTATGATTTTAATTTCTTCATATTTTTGAGGACTCTTTTATGACCTACTGTGTGATCTATCCTGGAGAATATGACATATACACATGAAAATAATGTATATTTATTGATTGTTATCGATTGATTTTTTTTTTTTATTTGAGAGAGTGAGAGTGAGAGAGATCACAAAGGGAGAAAGAAAAGCAGACTTGCCACTTATCAGGGAGCCCAATTCCAGGACCCCAAGATCATGACCTGAGCTAAAGGCAGATGTCCAACTGACTGAGCCACCAAGGTGCCGTATTCTGTTATTTTGGGATGGGGTTTTCTTTCTTTCTTTTTTTCTTTTTTTTTAAATAAGATTTTATTTATTTGATAAAGGGAAACACAGCTAGGGAATGAACACAAGCAGGGGGAGTGAGAGAGGGAGAAGCAGGCTTCCTGCCAAGCAGGAAGCACAGTGTGGGTCTTGATACTGGGACTCCAGGATCATGACCTGAGCCGAAGGCAGATGCTTGAGGACTGAGCCACCCAGGCACCCCAGAGTGGCATTTTCTGAATAAATCTCTCAATTCCATCTGGTCCAGTGTGTCATTCAAACTCATTACTTTCTTGTTTGTTTCCTATTTAATCATCTGTCCGTTGACATATATGAGGTGTTACAGACCCCTACTATTAGTATATTATTACCAATTAGTTCCTTTGTGTTTCTTATTATTTTGTATATTTTATTGCTCCAGTGTTGTGTGCATACATATTTACAGTTGTTGGACCTTCATGTTAGATTATTCCATTTATGGATATATTGTGCCCTTCTTTCTCTTTTTACTGTCTTTCTTTTAAAGTCTAGGTTGTCCAATATTAGTGTTGCTTCTCAGGCTCCATTTTGACTTTTTTTCATGATAAATGTTTCTCTATCCATTCTTTATCTTTTTTTTTTAAGATTTTATTTATTTATTTGACACACAGAGAGAGATCACAAGCAGGCAGAGAGGCAGGCAGAGAGAGAGGAGAAAGCAGGCTCCCTGCTGAGCAGAGAGCCTCATGTGGGGCTCAATCCCAGGGCCCTGAGATCATGACCTGAGCCAAAGGCAGAGGCTTTAACCCACTGAGCCACCCAGGTGCCCCCATTCACTCACTTTCAATATGTAGGTGTCTTTAAGTCTAGAGTGGCAGTTGATTTTTTTTTTTCCTCTCATTGGTTTATCCCTTTGAATGAAGTATTTAGTTGATTTACACTTAAAGTAATCATTGATAGATATATTTATTGCCATCTTATTACTTGTTTTGTTGTTCCTTCTGGAGATTTTCTCTGATTCCTTCTTCTCTTTTCCAGTTTTGATCTCATTCCTTTTCACTCAAAGAGCCTCCTTTAAATATTTCTTGCTGTACTGGTTTAGTGGTTATGAACTCCTTTTGTTTCTGTTTGTCTGAGAATCTCTATCTCTCATTCAATTTTCCATTTAGCATTTTTAATATATCTTTCCACTCTCATTTGGCTTCCCAAAGCTGGAAGCAATTTGTAGCTAGCCTTATGGGTCTTCCTTTGTAAGTTAAGGACTATTTTTATCTTGCTGCCTTTAAGAGTTTTTTTTTGTTAGTATACTTTACAAATTTAATTAAAATACATCTTGGTGTTGGTCTGCTTTTAATGATTTTGATGGGGGTTATCTGTGTCTCCTCGATCTGGATGTTTATTTTCTTCCCCAGATTAGGGGAGCTCTATTATCTCCTCAAATAAAGTTTATGCCCCCTTTTCTTTTGCTTTTTTGTGATTCCCCAAAATTATGTCTGATATGTCTTTAAGCACCATAAGCCTATTATCTTGTTGTATAATTATTATCTCTCTCGTTCAGTTTCATTGCATTCTATTATTGTCTTCTATGACACTAATTTTTTCCTCTCATTCTTTGACCCTGTTGTTCATTGCACCCAGTCTGTTTTTAGTCATATTCATTGCACTCTTCATCTCTCATGGATTATTTTTTAACTCTTTATCTGTGTGTAAGGGTCTCATATAGTGAAACATGTGGAGCCTGCAGCTGGCCTCTGAGCCACTGACGACATAAACGAAGCAGCTGATCCAAGATGATATGGATCCAGAGTGGTCACACCCTGGAAACCAAGGGGCTGGAACTTGTGGCCCTGGCTTCAGAGACACATTCCTACACCTCCCTACTTGCTCAGGTGGAACAGAACTGCTGGTAGCCAAGCAGTGTTCAAACACACTGACAAGCTACTTTGAGGATCATTGCCTGCATTTGAAGTGCCAGAAGACTAAAGTACCCACGCTGGGCTAACTTTATGACACCCTTCTCCACCAGATTAATCTCAGGGCCAGAGCCCACAGTGCACTAGGAATAATGTGAAGACTACCATAGCAGTTATGATACATGCTCTAATTCTTGTCCTACATCCACAGCTTCAAGTCCCAGGAGACAGACAGCCTCAGTCAAATGGAGGCCAAGATGAAGAATCAGAAGAACCTGCTGGAGATAACAAGGAGGAAACAGGTAGTACAGGAAGTCTACTCCCATTCTCAGCAGTACCAATAAGCTATCCAGGACTATGAGTTAGAAGTGGAAAAACTAATGCCCCTTCTTGATTTGGGAAATGAAAGGAGCAGCCATCTAATCAGGTGAGCCAGTTTCCAGTCCCCTACCGAGAAAGCAAGGGAGAGGAATCAGCTCTTACTGCCAAGTTCTCTGGCATTAATGCCATCGCAGACTGAGGCTGCAGAATCTGGAATTTACTCTGAATCTACTCCTCAGCTGTAGGTAAGAATGAGCCATGGGACCCTACCAGGGTTAATAGGAGCTGGATGAAAAGTTCAAGAAAATACGGCAACCACAGAAGATGATCAAATGTCCAGGAGGAATTCCAGACTCTGCAGAATCACAACCCTCAGAAAGCAGCAGTGAAGAAGGTGTGAGATTCTGCTTAAAGAATTTCCAGAGATGCAAATAACACTTAAGGAGGAGCAACACAGTAACCAGATGATGCAGGAGGAGTTGGAGGTGCTTCATCTGGGGCTGCAAGCCCTGGAATCAGAAGAAGGATGGTGGGCAGGAGTATAAATTCAAGGAGGTTTTGTGCATCAAGTGGGACAGAGCACACACAGATGGACAAGGTGCTGAAACTGAGGGAAGAGCTGAAGGGGCTGAGGTGACATTAAGACATCCAGCATTACATCTACTGTTGTGTTTGACTGCTCTATCCTTCAGAGCAGTTATACACAGAGGCTCTCACCTGCTGTGGGTGATATTTGGTTCCTGGCATGAAAGTAGTGAATTTTGGAGCACCTGGGTGGCTCAGTTGTTATGCTGCTACCTTCGGCTCAGGTCATGATCCCAGAATTCCCGGTTCAAGCCCCACATCAGGCTCCCTGCTTGACAGGAAGCCTGCTTCTCCCTCTCTCACTGCCCCCTGCTTGTGCTCCCTCTCTAGCTATTATTTCTGTCTGTCAAATAAATACATAACATCTTTTTTAAAAAGTGGAGAATTTTAACTAGGTGTGCTATTGTCTGCTTATGAATTGAAACCTTATATTAACTCCATTAGAACTGAGGTTCTGCAGAACTCTGGTCAGGAGATGTAGTATGGGCAGGGGTTTGTGTGGTCATCTTGGGGAGGAGCCCACCATGCTGAAACTGGGAAAGCTTGAATGAGAAGTGCAAGTCTAGCCAGACTGCAGCAGGGTGGGGCTTGGTGTATGCAAGTAAGACAGCAGGTATCAGTGCTGAGCTGAATTCCCACTGGTGGCTCTGTGTTTATACTGAGGGAAAGGCGAGGGAAATGGCAACACCCAGCTCCTTTATTCAGGAAGAGTTGACTTAATGAATGGTGCCTCTCAGGGAGGTACTCCAAGATGAGTGAATAATCTCCCCACTGTGTGTCCAGGTATTTTTCAGTTAGCTGTTTCCATGTTGTCTGCTTCTGATGTGTTTGTCAGCCTTCATTTCAGGAATAGTACAGTACCCTCCAGGCTATATCCTACTAAGCCCACTGACCTGTAATACTCCAGGCTTTAAGCTTCACTGCTTGCAAGAACTCACAAAATTCAGCCCATCCTGGCTCCCGGGTGGCTCATTCATTAAGAATCTGCCTTTTGTTTGGGTCATGTTACCGAGGTCCTGGTATTGAGCCATGCATCAGGCTCCCTGTTGAGGAGGAAGCATACATTTTTCCTCTCCCTCTCCCCCTACTTGTAACCCCTCTCTTGCTGTCTCACTCTGTATCAAATAAATGCATAAAATATTTTTTAAAAAATCAGCCTCTCTCATTTTCCCAACCAATGACTTTGGGGGAAGGTTTTTTGTTTGCTTGTTTGTTTTTTGGTTTTGTGTGTGTGTGTGTGTGTGTGCGCGCATTCCCCTGTATGCTCTTCTTTCTCCTGCCCCTGTGCAGCACCTGAGATGCCTTTCTTCGCCAAACCATGTCTCCCCACTTCTTATCTTCTTCAATGTAGTCTCTTCTCTCCCTTAAATTGTGGAATTTCAGTCTGCAGGTCTATCTCTGAGATATTTAGGATGATATGACAGATATCCAGTTGTGTTACTGAGATGAGGCAAACCTAATGTTCTCCTACCATCCTCCTCTTCCTGTGTTGGATAATTTGCTGCAACTTTTATATCAGCACTCCCTACTTTATCTTTCACTGATATATTATCTAGACAATTCCTTTGTTTGTCCTTAAATCTCATGAACCAATCTCTGTTAGTTTCAAAATTTTCTTGTGGGCCTTTCTCACCTCTCTTAGTCTTCATGGAATACTGGATTAGGGTTTGGTTTAAGAATAGATGGTATGGATTGATCTTCTATTCAGAACACTCAAACTTTCACCATATCAGCATTAGGTCTGCTTCACATATTTTATCAATCCTATGCTCACTGGAGTAGCATTTTTAATTTCCTTCAATAACTATCTTTTGCATTCATAGGTTGACCTAGTTTTTGTCCTGTCTTTACTTAGACACTTTTTTTCAGTAAGTTTAATCATTTATACCTTTTAACTTAAAGTGAGAGACATCTGACTCTTTCTCTTGAGCATAGGTAGCATTGTAGGATTATTAACTGGCCTAATTTAAATATTGTTGCTACTGAAACCAAAGTTTGAGTGTATGTTGCTTTAAAGGCCAATACTCAAGAGATAAATTTTCACTGGGAAGAAATATGAGCTTTATTCAGTAGGCCCGCTACCTGAGGAGAAGGCAGGCTTTTGTCCAAAGGCCAACTCACTGGTTCCTTATGGCGGAGATACTTTTAAAGGGGTTTAATCAAGTAAGGAAGTTCAGTGCTCTGTGGCCTCTCTTTATTATATAGAGACTTGATGTCAACTACAGAATTATCCATGTGTTCAGATTTTGTACAAGAAGTTCTAATTTTTGGTGCCCAGAGGATATTTGCAAGAGTACTTTGTTCTTTCAACAAAGAAGGATAAGGTCTATAGATATGCAAAGAGGTCAGTAAAGGCATTTGTGTGATCTTAAAAAAAGAAAAGAAAATGTTTTCCTGAAAGATTGCTGAACTAATTAGAAAGCAAAATGAGCTTCAGATTTGCTGGTATTTATGCCCTGGGAATGCTCTAGTCTTTTATTCCCCAGGGCTAGGAATGTGCAAATCTCAAAAAAAAAAAAAAAAAAAAAAAAAAAAAAAAAAAAAAAGAAAAGGAAAATTAGTTTAGTTCTGTTTGGGATCTGGAGCCTTAAGTCAGTAGGCAAGGAACATGTAAACTTGAAGCAAGTTAACCTGGAAAAATAGCTGGATTACTATAATAAACAACCACTGTCAATTCCATCTTTCCATTTCTATAGGATTAGAGTCAATGGTCCATCTTCTGTAGCTATCACCTGCTGATAAGGGACACTATTGGGATTTTTGTAGATTTTATTTATTTATTTGACAGAGCAAAGCACAGCTAAAGAGGGAATACAAGCAGGAAAGTGAGAGAGAGAGAAACAGGCTTCCTGCTGAGCAGGAAGCCTAATGTGGGGCTTGAACCTGGGACTCTGGGATCATGACCTGAGCCAAAGGCAGCTGCTTAACAACTGAGTCACCCAGGCATCCCATTATTGGGATTTGAAATGCAAAATTTTTACAGAGTAGGAGAATCTTGCTTCCAGCACTTGCACTAACGGACAGGGGCAGAAAGGTCATCAGGCCAGTATAAATAGCATGGACTCCTGCTTGACAGATGTGAAAATTCAAACAACAATCCAAGAGAACAAGAAAAATAGCAATGCTTAGGCAGCTGACAAGGGCATCTATACCTAGGGCATTTATAGCTGTGATGTGTTTACCTCAATTTTTCATGATTTCACTTATATTTTTCAAGTAATTTGGAACATATTATCAACACTCTGTTTTGTTTTTTTTTTCAAAGATTTTATTTATTTGACAGAGAGAAACACAGCCAGAGAGGGAACACAAGCACGGGGAGTGAGAGAGGGAGAAGCAGGCTTCCTGCTGAGAAGGAAGCCTGATGTGGGGCTCGATCCCTGGTCTCCGGGATCATGACCTGAGCCAAAGGCAGTCGCTTAACCAACTGAGCCACCCAGGCGCCCCTCAACACTCTGTTTTAATGCGAGCATAAGTTCCTCTTCATGCTATAGTTAGGATATCAATAGCCATTCAGTTTTGGAGGGCCATTGCTGAATTTGTGGATGACTCTGTGTCAGGTTTGGTTAAAGATGGCAGCTTTATGATCAGATAAAGCCTCTAATTACAATTTTACATCAATAGAGGTGGTTTCTAGGACAAATATGGCCAAGAGATAAAACTACCAAAAAGCTTGCTTTTTTTGATATCTATCCTTAACAATATCTTAATTATGAGGAATCTATACCAAGTGGGAGAAGACTTGTCTGGGAATATTGGTGTCACCAAGTGCATCACCCAATCCAATCATAGGGAAAGTGGGACCATCAACTATTTCCACAAGTTCATAGCTGAACCCATGGAGTGTGGTAAACTCTGGCTTTTAAGGAGTTATTTTGTCATCCAGGACAAATTGAGTTTCTCAAGGTGTTAGTTGAGTTACACAATTTTTGGGAAGTCCATCCTATTCAGCTGCTCAAATAATCATATGCTCATGGGCATTTTTTATTCTCACAGAGTAACATGCATAAAAATTGTCTATACATGAGTTCTTGAGTCAGTTTCTCTGAGGTTTACCTCAAGTTGTCTAGGTTATGCAAACGACAATCATTCAAAGATAATTAATCACAGCTAGAATTTAACATCTACAAAGGTGTTTTACTGAAACATAATTTTCCTTTCTAAAATCACTCTTATTCCAAAAGATTGCCAAAATGAGACTAATTCATTTGAAAAAAACAAGTTCAGTTTTAACAAACTTGACCTAATTATTTGCATAAGCTCAGCAATAATAGTAATTGGCCATATAGATTCTTTAAAACTTGCTTCACTGGAACTATTTTTAAAATATTTTATTTGTTTACTTGAGATGAGGGAGAGGGAGAAGTAAACTCCCTGTGGAACAGAGAGCCTGAAGCAGGGCTCAATCCCAGGAGCACAGGATCACAATCTGAGCAGAAGGCAGGCACTTAAAAAACTGGCTACCTATGTCCTTTCACTGAAACTTTTTATAAGGAATAATTAGTTTGAAAATATAATAGATTCTCAAGGTCAGAATGCAAGCCAAATAGTCACCATCAGACATGTTTGCAATACCTATAGGTTTGGATGAATCCCCCTTATCAAAGTCTCCAAAATATCCTGAGGTTTCCTGAACCTGCCAGGAAGTGAATTATTTATTATTCATTATTTATTTATTTATTTATTTATTTATTTATTTATTTGTTTGTTTGTTTGTTTGTTTATTTATTTATTTATTTATTTATTTATTCATTCATTCATTTATTCATTTATTCATTTATTCATTCATTCTCTCTATATATTCTTTCTCTCTTTTTTCTCTCTCTCTCTTTCTTTCTTTTTTCTTTCTTTCTTTTTTTTCTTTTTTTCTTTCTTTTTTTCTCACCTGTATGCAAGATATCAGGTCAACAGTTTTATTGGCTTCATTGGCTCCCCAAAGTCAACCTTATCTCTTACAGCAGTCTGGTCATACCTGAGTTTCATCATGTAGCTCTCAAATATGATATTCAAGGCAAAAACAAATATTTCCAATGGTGTCCTATTATAAAGAGAACAGATTATTATTGAAGTTATGCAATCAATCATATTATTTATGAATAATAATATTCATAAAATCTGAAATTTGCAGGTTCAGGTAAGGAGAAAAGTTAAATGTTTCAATTTGTTCATGAGAGAATGTTTAATAATATTTATATAAGTCATGGATATCTTTCTTATTAACTTATTTTGTTTAAATCTAATTAGTTAACATATAGTGTATTATTAGTTTCAGATGTAGATTACAGTTATTATTCATCCATTGCATATAACACCCAGTGTTCAGTATATCACATGCCCTTCTTAATGCTCATCACCCAGTTACCTATCCTTCCACCCACTTCTCTAGCAACCCTCTGTTTGTTACCTATTGTTAAGAGTATCCTATGGTTTTTCCCCTCTCTGACTCTGTCTTATTTTATTTTCCCTCTCTTACCCTATGATACTCTCCTTTGTTTCTTAAATTCCACATATAAGTGAAACCATGAGATCATTGTCTTTCTCTGATTTACATTTCACTTAGCATAATAGCTTCCTATTCCATTGACACCAATGCAAATGGTACAATTTCATCCATTTTAATGGCTGAGTACTAGTCCAGTGTGTGATGCTATATACATTGGGGAGAAGGTGTGCTTTGCATCATTGCATTTGGATCTTCAGGGTAAATACCTAGTAGTGCAATTGCTGGGTCATAGGGTAGCTCTATTTTTGACTTTTTGAGGAACCCCCATATTGTTTTCCAAAGTGGCTGTACGAGCTTGCCTTTCCACCAACAGCGTAAGAGGTGCCCCCTTTCTTTACATCTTCATCATTTGTTATTTCCTAACTTGTAATTATCCATTAATTGTTATGAGGATTTTGGATTTCCCTGAAGCCAAGTGATGTTAAACATTTTTTTCATATATCTGTTGGCCATTTTTATGTCTTCTTTGGAGAAGTGTTTGTTCATGTCTTCTGCCCATTTTTGATATTATTATTATTATTATTATCATTGTCATTATTATTATTATTTTGGGAATGGGGTGCTGAGTTTGATAAGTTATATTTATAGATCTTTATACTAGTACTTATATGATATGTCATTTGCAAATATCTGCCTTTTAGTTTTGGTGACTGTTTTCTTTGCTGTAAAAAAAGCTTTTTTATCTTGAGGAAGTCCTAATAGTTCATTTTTGCTCTTGTTCCCTTTGTCTTAGAGATGTGTTTAACAAGTTGTTGTGATCAAGGTTGAAGTGGTTGCTACCTGTGTTCTCTAGGATTTTGTTGGATTCCTGTCTCATGTTTAAGTCTTTCATCCATTTGGAGTTTATCTTTATGTATGGTATAAGAAAATAGTGCTGTTTTATTCTCTACATGTGGCTGTCCCATTTCCCAGAACCACTTGTTGAAGAGACTTTTCTTTCTCCAGTGAATATTCTTTCTTGTTTGACAAAGATTAGTTGACCAGTGTTGAGGGTCTATTCTCTTCCAATGATCTATGAATCTGTTTTTGTGCCAGTACCATACTGTTTTGTTGATTAAAGCTTTGTAATACCGCTTGAAGTCAGGCATTGTGATGCCACCAGCTTTGGTTTATTTTTTCAACATCCCTATCACACTGTGGGGTCTTTTCTGGTCCCATACTGATTTTGGATTATTTGTGCCAGATCTGTGAAAAGTGCCTATGGTATTTTGATAGGGATTGTACTGAATGTGTAGATTTTCCTGAGGAACATAAACATTTTATCGATATTTATTTTTCCAATATATGAACATGGAATATTTTCTCCATTTCTTTGTGTCTTCCTCATATTCTTTCATAAGTGTTATCCAGCTTTTAGAGTACAGATTCTTTACCTTTTTGGTTAGGTTTATTTCTAGGTATCTTATGAGTTTTAATGGAATTGTAAATGAAATCAATTCCTTAATTTCTCTTTCTTCTCTCTAATTATAAGTGTATAGAAATGCAACCTATTTCTGGGCATTGATTGTATATTCTGCCATGTTGCTGAATTTCTGTATGAGTCCTAGTAACATTGGGGTTGAGTATTTTGGGTTTTCCATGTAATGGATCATGTCATCTATGAAGAGTGAGAGTTTGACTTCTTATTTACCAGCTGGAATGCCTTATTTTTTTTTGTCTGACTGCTGAAGATAGGACTTCTAGTTGAACAATAGTGTAAGCATGGCCATCCCTGTCATCGCCTTGACCTTAGGAAAAAAGCTGTCAGTTTTTCCCCATTGAGAATGATAGCCTCTGTGGGCTTTTTACTGATAGCTTTTATGATACTGATGTATTTCCCCTCTATCCCTACATTGTGGAGCATTTTAATCAAGAAAAATGTTATATTTTGTCAAATTCTTTTTTCTGCATAAGTTGAGAGGATCATATGATTCTTATCCTGTCTTGTATTAATGTGATGTGTCACACTGATTGATTTGTAGATGTTGAACCACACTTGCAACCCAGGAATAAATTCCACAAAGTTGTGGTGAATGATCCTTTTAATGTGCTGCTGGATCCTATTGGCTAATATCATGGTGAGAATTTTTGCATCCATATTCTAAGTGCTAGGGTAAATGAGGCAGAAAGGATAGTCAGCGGTATAGAAGATAAAATGATGATAAGTACAGAAACTGAAAAAGAAAGAAAAGAAATTACTGGATCATTCTGAGTAGAGGCTTCAAGAAAAAAATGTTATCATAAAGCACAATAATATTTGAATAATAAAGGTCCTGGAAGTTGAGGAAAGATACACTGGCAGAAGGGTTGTTTGAATAAGTCAGAGCTAAGTACTTACATAATCTGGTAAAGGAAACAAGCATTGAATTCCAGGAGATACAGAGAAACCCCTTCAAAATCAATAAAAATAGATCAAAACATATGAAATTGTGAAGCTTTCAAATATCAGAGATAAAAAGAGAATCCTGAAAGGACCTCAAGAGCCAAAATGTCCTTTATCTACAAGTGTAGAAACATTATACTGGCAGAAGATCAATCCACAGACCTGGCAGGCCAGAAAGGACTGGCATGATATATCCAAGGTGTTAATTAGGAAAACATGCAGCCAAGAATATCTTATCTGATGAGACTGTCACTCAGAATAGAAGGAGAGATAAAGAACTTCCAGGACAAATAAAATTTAAAAGAATCTCTGATCACTAAACCAGTCATGCATGAAATATTAAGAAGATCCTGGAAGCAAAGAGAGTGCCCAAAAGGAACATAGACCCATAAGAAAGAGAGACAAACTATACAAACAGTAACTTTATAGGCCATACAATGACATTAAATTCATATGTTTTAATAGTTACTCTGAATGCAAATGGGTTAATGCACCAATAAAAATGCACAGGTATCAAATTTAATATAAAAAGGACAAATGATATGCTGTCTACAAGAAACCCATTTTAGACCCATAGTCACCTCCAGATTGAAAGTGAAGAGGTGGAGGACCATTTATTTTGCTAATGGACATGAAAGGTTGCTGGGGTAGCAATCCTTATATCAGAGAAATTAAATTTTAGGACAAAGACTGCAATAAGAGATGAAGAGGGATGCTATATCATATTCAAAAGGTCTTTCCAATGAAGAGATCTAAAGATTGTACAATCTAATGATCGTAATTATTTATGCCCCTACCTTGGGAGCAGCCAGTTATATAAATCAATTAATAATAGTTTTAGAGAAACACATTGATAATACTATAATAGTAGGAGATTTTAATACTCCACTCACAGCAGTAGACAGATCATCTAAGCAGAAGATCAACAAGGAAACACGGACTATGAATGCTACATGAGGCCATACGGACTCATAGCTCTATTTAGAGTATTACATGCTAAAGCAAAAGAATACATATTCTTCTCAAATACACATGGGACACTCTCCAAAACTGGTCACATATTGGATCACAGATCATGTCTCAACTCCACCAAAAGGCTGGATTTTTCCCTACATATTTTGAGACCACAATGCTTTGAACTCATTCACGAGAGGAAACTTAGAAGACACTCATATAATTGGAGGTTAAAGCTTCCTACTAAAGAATGGGTTATTCAGCCAGGAAATTAAAGAGTAATTAGAAAAAAAACTTGGAAACAATTGAAAACAAAGACACAATAGCTCAGAACCTTTGGGATCCAGTGCAGGCAGCTGAGGGAAGAGTTCGTACAGAGGGAGGATCAACAGAATAGCGTCAGACCTATCCACTGAAACATCACAAGGCAGAAAGGCCTAGAAAGACATACTCAGGTAATTAAATGTAAAAAAAAAATGCACACCCAAGGATAATGTACCCAGCAAAGCTGACTTTCAAAATGGAAGGAGAGATAAAGAACTTCCAGGACTGACAAGGGCTAAATGATTATGTGACCACCAAGCAAGCACAAGAAATATCAAAGGGGGTTCTATAACACAGAAATGAAAACAGGAGTGAGACAGGACAGAAATTTACAGAGGGAATCTATAGAAACAAGATCTTCACAGGCAACATGATGTCACTAAAGACATACCATTCAATAATCATTCTCAACTTGAATGGCCTAAATGCACCAATAAAATGGCACAGGGTTGCAGACTGGATAAAATGACAGGACCCACCCATATGCTGTCTACCAGAGACACATTTTGAATCTAAAAATACATACAGACTGAAAGTGAGTGGATGGAGAATAATCTTTCGTGCAAATGGGCATCAAAATAAATCTGGGGTAATGATTCTCATATCAGACAAATTAGATTTTAATCTAAAGTCAGAGATACAGAAGGACACTACATCATTCTTAAAGGGTCTATATACCAAGAAGATTTAACAATGATAAATATTTATGCCCCAACATGAGAGCAGCCAGCTACATAAGCAAAATGTTAAGCAAAATAAAGGCATATCAATATGAATACATTAATTGTAGGAGATCTTAATATGCCACTCTCAGCAAAAGACATCATTTAACAGAAAATCAACAAAGAAAAAAGGGCTTTGAATGACATATTGGGCCAGATTGATCTCATAGATATACTCAGATCATTTCACTCTAAAATAGCAGAATACTCATTCTTCTCAAGTGCACATGGAACTTTCTCCAAAATAGACCTCATACTAGATCACAAATCAGGGCTCAACTGATATTAAAAGATTGAGATTATTCCCTATATATTATCTGACCACAATGTCTTGAAACTGGAATTCAAGCACAGGAAAAAGTTCAGAAGGAATTCAAACACTGAGAAGCTAAAGACTATCCTGATCAAGAATGTTTGGATCAACTAGGAAATCAAATAACTTATACATTTCATGGAAACAAGTGAGAATTAAGAAATATCAATATAAAACCAGTGGGATATGGCGAGGGTAGTCCTAAGGGGTAAAATGCATACCTATCTAATTCTCTCTCAAAAAAAATTGAAAAATCCTGAATACACCAACTCTCTTTACACCTTAAAGAACTAGAAAATCAACAGCATATTAAACCAACCCCACACACAAGAAGGGAAATAATTAAGATTAGCGGAGAGATAATTACTTAGAAACTAGAGATACAGTAGAACACATCAACAAAACATGAAGATGGCCCCTTGAAAGAATTAATAAGATTGTTAAACCATTGGCCAAACTAACCCCAAAAAAAGGGAGAGGACCCAAATTAATAACATTATGAATGAAAGGAGAGAGATCATGACTAACACCAAAGAAATAAAAGCAATCATCAGAAATTACTATCAACAATTATATGCCAATAAATTAAACAACATAGAGGATATGGAGGCATTCCTGAAAATCTATAAACTTCCAAGACTGAAACAGGAAGAAATTGATGACCTGAATAGACCAATATTTAGTAAGGAGATTGAAGCAGTGATCAAAAACCTCCCAAAAAACAAGAGCCCAGGAATGACGGGTTTCCTGGGGAATTCTAGTGAACATTCAAAGAAGAAATAATACCTATTCTCCAGAAGCTCTTTCAAAAAATAAAAAAAGAAGGAAAACTTCCATACTCTTTCATTGAAGCCAGCATTACTTTAATCCCCAAACCAGGCAAAGACCCCAACAAAAAGGAGAATTTGTGCACCTGGGTGGATCAGTGGGTGAAAGCCTCTGCCTTCAGCTCAGGTCATGATCTCAGGGTCCTGGGATCGAGGCCCGCATCCAGCTCTCTGCTTGGCAGGGAGCCTGCTTCCTCCTCTCTCTCTGCCTGCCTCTCTGCCTGCCTGTGATCTCTCTTTCTCTG
>PITA01011198.1:0-67972 GCA_004023965.1 Spilogale gracilis | reverse complement strand
TTTGAACCCATCGTGCCAAGCCTCTACAAGGTTGAGGATCACAGGGCCATGTGCAAGGCAAGGGACAAAGGTCATGGTGTGAGGAATGGCCTGAATGCATTCCCACAGAGTGTAAGGACTATTGCGGCAGAAAAGAGATTTTATGGGGTACCAGGGCAGAATATGTAACCTTCTTTGCTGCTGCAGTGCTGTCAGCCCAACCTAAACACCAGTTTCTGGGCTCATGTATTAGTACATTTACATGGGAGATGATAGTAAGTCATGTGCTGTAGGAAGAGGAAGTAGGAAGGTCTTCAGTGGCCTGCAGACCACCCTCAGCTGAATCTCCTCTCCAAAGACCTTCCAAATACACTCAGTTGGAGGAGGTTCTGACTGCCTATATTGGATCTGACAGGAGCAATATAGAGTGACTGCAGGGGTGCCACAGTTTCAGAGAAAGGGGAACTGGGAGGCTAGCATGTATGTTAAGAGCCCAGGCTCTGCAGTTAGACACCTTGTTCTCATCCCCACTCTACCACTTAGTAGCTGGGGAACTCTAGAAAAGTCTAAATAGCCTTTCTGTGCCTCAGTTTCGTCATCTATAAAATGGGGCTGATAAAACTTCATGCTGTTATAAGGGTTGAGTGAGCTAAAATATATGTAAGCTACTTAGAACTATGCCTTGTATACAGTAAACGCTATATGAGCCATGATTACAGGCTTTTACATGGAATGGTGAAATCCCTGTGGAATGACAGCAGAGGTGGAAGGGGCGGCTATAAAACAGGTGTCAGAGTCTTAAGTGAATTAAGTAATCAGGAAAGCAGTAATGAACAGTGAGCTCTATGACATGACTCTCAAAAGAAAAGGATTTTTGCCCCAAAGGGTGGAAGAAGAGTGGGCTAGATGGGGCCTCAAAGAGCAAGATCCCCTACCCATAGGGACATGGGAAACTTGTGTCCCATTGTGGCAAGGAGGTAACATTCTGTGAGGAAAGTGAGGTGCAGGGGAATTGTTTGGACAGTCCAGTGAGGGAAGATTTGTTTGGGCAGAGAGGTAGTGGGAGAAGAGGAGAGATAGGGTGACGCCAAGGCTTCCATGTGAGGGGCTGGTTCTGCATATTAGAACTCCCAGGTCTAAGAAGAAATTCCAACTCAAACTGACTCACACCAAAAAGAGAATTAGTAACTCATATTACCAAGAACTCCAGAGGCCTGAAGATGTCACAGCACCACCATCTCTCCTATTTCATTCTCAGCAGGCTCACCATCCTATGTGAGACTAACCCTAGCAGCTTCAGCCTTAGGTTCCCTACTAGCCTCCAATCCCAAGGAAAAGCTTTCCTCTTCTTTGTTCTCATAAATGTCCTGGAAGCTGACCTTCATTAACTTGAGTAGGGGTAGGGAGGAAGGGCTTCAGCCTGACCTGACCCATTTGGACTAGGAATGTGGAAAATCCAGAGGATTAGCAGAGAAAGGGGAAATGGATGCTGGACAAGCAAAAATGATATATCCACATTGTCAAGAAGAACAGAAACAAGGAGCAAAGGTCATGAACTTGCGTCAGGTTTCTGGGTCGGCTCCATCTGAGGCTTTCTGGGAACCTCGAAAGCTAGGTTTGCTGTCTTTGTACAGTTCCAAATTTGAAGAAAATACAGCTCTAAGGTTTCTAAAGTAAGCTTTTGTCAGATCATAGATTTCCCTAAGTGTGACCCTCAACAATCTTGTTCAGTGTAGCCGGGGGTACTTGATGACCCTGTAGATTCCTGGGCCACACCCAGACACATGGATGAGGTAGATCTCTGGAATCTGCATCTTAAAGAAGTGGCCTAAATGACTGGATGCACTAGGATTTGATAGACTGCCCTGGCATCTTCAGAGAAAGCCAGCATTAAACTCGAAGACTGTGATTGGTACAGCCACTATGAGAAACAGTATGGAGGGTTCTCAAAATTTTAAAAATAGGTATACCATAAGGGTGCCTGGGTGTCATAAAGGGTCTGCCTTCAGCTCAGGTCATGATCCTAGGGTCCTGGGATCAAGTCCCACATCGGACTCCCTGCTCAGGAGGAAGCCTGCTTCTCCCTCTGCATGCTGCTCCCCCTACTTGTGCGCTCTGTCAAATAAATAAATAAAATCTTAAAAAAAAAATAGATATACCATATGATCCAATAATTCCACTGCTAGGTATTTACCCAAAGAAAATGAAAACACTAATTTGAAAAGATATATGCACTTCTCTGTCTATTGCCCCATTATTTCTAATAGCGAAGATATGGAAGCCACATAAGTGTTCATGGATAAGATGAATTAATTAAAAAAATGTATACACACACGTGCGCGCATGCACATAATGTCATATTACTCAGCCATAATAAAGGATAAGACCTTGCCATTTGCCAGCAACATCCATCTTACGCTAAGTCAGAGACTGTCTGACATTCCATAGGATTTCACTTCTATGTGGAATCTAAAAAACAACAAATGCATAAACAAGCAAAAAGCAGACATACAGAGAACGAACTGATGATTGCCAGAGAGGAGGAGCGGGGACAGATGGGCAAAATGGGTGAAGGGGAGTAGAAGACCCGGCTTTCAGTTATGGGATGAATGAGTCACAAGGAATAAAAGGCACCGTTTAGGGAAGATACCCAGTAATACTGTAATAGCGTGGCATGGTAACAGATGGCAGCTACACTTGCGGTAAGCAAAGCATGGCGTATGGAGTTGTGGGATCACTGTTACACACTGGACACTGATGTGCCATTGCATGTCATATATACTGCAATTAAATAAATAACAGTCCCTGGTGTGGGGAGTGAGGCTTGAAGACTGTTTAGCAAGAGAGTTGAGATAGGAACATGGTATGTGATATAAAATTGGGAGCTCAAAATACTATAGTAGAGGAGATAACTGAAGGAAAAGGAATAATTATATATGTGTGGAACAGTCATTAAGGGCCAAGTCTGGAGCAAGGTGTCTTGTATCACTCTTTTCAACAACCCCTAGGAAATAGGAAACACCCCCATTATACAGAGAAGAAAATTAAGGTTCGAAGAGGTCATCTTGTCACCCCAAATGCACATTGATTCTATTCAACATTGTACTGTGGGTTCCTATATAGAGCAATTAAATAAGAAAAACAAAAGCCATTTGGATTGGAAAGGAAGAAGTAAACTCTCTTGGCAGATGGTATGGTCTTATATTTAGAAACTCATAAAGATCTTAAAGACTATTAGAATACACAAGTTTAGCAAGGATGTAGGATTTGACACAATGTACAAAATTCAAAAAGAATGAATTGTATATAAATTTAATAACAGTAGTATAAGAATTGTACAATGAAAATTGAAAAACCTCATTAAAAGGAATTAAAGTGTTAAATAAATGGAAAGACAGCTCATGTTTATGGACTGGAAGACAACATTATTAACGTGTTAATACTTCCCTAATTGATCTGTAGATTGAATACAATCCCTGTCAAAATCCCAAGTGCCTTTTTTTGCTGAAGAGGACAAGCTGCTCCTATAGTTTATATGGAAATCCAAGGGACACAAAATAGCCAAAACAATCTTGAAAAGAACAAAGTTGGAAGACTTATACTTCCTAATTTCAAAACTTACTACGAAGCTATAATATTCAAAACAGAGTGGGACTTGCATAAGGATAGGCATATGGATCAATAGGATAGAATTGAGAGTCCAGAAATAAACATAGGTTTATTTATTTATGTTGACTTGATTTTCAGTACAAGACCATCCAAAGGAGAAAGGATAGGATCTTCAATAAATGGAGCTGGGACAATTGAATATCCACATGCAAAAAGAATGAAGTTGGACCCATACCTTACACCATTCACAAATATTCACTCAAAATGGACCAAAGATCTAAATGTAAGAACTAAAACTATAAAACTATTAGAAGAACACATAAGATAAATTTCTTGTGACCTTGAATTACGCCATGATTTTGTAGATATGATACCAAAAGAACAAGCAAACAAAAAAAATGAGATAAATTGGATTTCTTCAAAATTAAAAAAAAAATGTGCCTCAAAAGACACCCAAGAAAGTGAAAACTCCATTATGGAGTGGAGAAAAATATTTGTAAATCATGGAGTTAAGAAAGGACCTGATTTTAGAATATATAAAGAACTCTAACAACTCAACAGTGCAAAAACAACTCACTAAAAAAATTGGCAAAGCATTCAAATAGACATTTCTCTAAAGAAGATATACAAATGGGCAATAAGCACAAGAAAATATGTTCAATACCATTAACCATTAGAGAACTACAAATCAAAACTACTAGGAGATACTATTTTACACACACTGCTATATAAAAGACAAGAACAAGTATTGGTGATGATGTGGGGAGATTGGAAGGTTCACACACTGCTGGTGAAAAAGAAAATGGCACAGCTGCTGTGAAAAACGGTTTGGCACTTCCTCATAAGTTAAACATAGAATTACCATATGATCTAGCAATATCACTTCTAGGTGTATACTCACCAAAGTTGATAATACATACGCACACAAACTTGCACATGAATGTTCCTAGTGGCACTATTCTTGATAGCTGAAATGTAGAAACAACCCAAATGCCCACCAACTGGTGAATGGTTAACAAAAGGTAGTGTAGCCACACAATGGAATATTATTTGGCCACAAAATAAGGTAAGGTTATGATACATGCCACAATATAGATGAACCTTGAAAACATGCTCAGAGAAAGGAGCCAGCCAGAAAAGGCTACATACCGAATGATTCCATTTGTCTGAAATGTCCACAATAGGCAAATCCATAGAGTCAGGAAGTGAGTGGTTTCCAGGAGCTGGGGGACCTGGGAAATGGGAACTACCAAGGGGCATGGGGGTGTTTTTTTATTTCTTTTTTAGGTCTTGAATGTGTTCTGGAATTAGATAATGGGGATAATCATCCACCTTTGTGAATATACCAAAAGCTGTTGAAGTATAAAACAAAATTGGGATAAGGATGTCTATTCTGCCTTCACAAAACCATCTTATATAAATAAATATGTTCTACAAAGAAGCTGGGTGAATCCAGTTCTTGTAATTTTACTTTGGAAACCTTATCTCTCCAAAGCGTGTGCATTAATGGGAGTTGAATATTTTTGTCCAATGCCATTAACCACTGGTCTAGAGCCAATGGTGATCCTGACTCTTATGGGGAGAACAACTTGCTAATCTGTAATGACAAGTCAACCAGGAAATACATATTTTTTATTATCTGCTCATTACCTGGGTGTGGTATGCCAGATCCTTCAGTGTAGCTCTAGTAGCAGTTTGACTACTCACAATTATTCTTAAAAATGGGCAAACTTTAAGGGAAGGAAACTGATCCCATTAAAGAGTTTTCCATGATTGGATCCTTAACCCATGAAAGAAGTTTATAATCAAAATACATGGTTGCAACAGATGTTAAATCCTAGAACCATTTAGATATCACTTGACTACAAAGAAGTAATTAAATGGTTCAATAAGCACATTCAAGATTATTCTGATATGGCAATTTTGGGGGTATTGTCAAAGTGTCACAAGCCAAGATGTAAACACATTATCAGTTGGACTGTTACATGATACTGGGATTTACCTTTTGTTTATCATTGTAACTTGGCACGTGTTTGTGAAGCATGTTCTATCATGACTCTCCTCCCATGGAAGCAGGGGTAAGTCCTTGAATTAGAGTCTTTATCAGAAATAAAGGGGAACTGAAGAGACAATAAAACTTAAAAATGTATCATTGTAAGTCAGTGTACACCAGATGTGAAATGATCTTTATTTTGCTCATAAATGATGTCTTTACTCCAATAAAGCACTTGGAGTTTCTTCATTTTTCCTTCCACTGCTACCCTCCTGGTTCCAACCACTCCATCCCTTACCTGGACCACAGCCACACCCTTGTAACCTATCTCCCTTCCACCATTCTTGCTCTCTATACCCTATGCTTCACACAACAATATGTACATCTGAGCACATCAACTCTACTTGACATCCTTCAATGATCTTTTCATCATTCCCTGAATAAAACGCAAAAGCTGACATGACCACAGGATTAAGCTTCCCTCAGTTCCTCTCTCTGGAATGTTCTCACTTCAGAATCAACTCCAAACTCATGGAAGAAGACACAGGAGTCAGACCCACGAAGATCAAATCACCTGTTTTATTTCTAAAGACACTGGGCTGGAAAACAGATGTGCACCTGTAATTAGACCTCGGGAGCCAACATTTCCTTGTAGAAATACAAGGACTGAAGTATAGGGGTTTCATCTCCACTTACTTCAGGGCCCTTTCTTATTTCTTGATGATTGTAGGAACAGCAAATACTTCGTCTCCTACTAAACTGACACGTTTGTGGCACCGTTACCACGTTAACACAATTCTTAAAACTGTGGAGACACTGAGCTTTCTCTCCTCTTTGATTTATCACTTTTCTAATTTAAAGGACATTTATTGTAGTGTCACTCACACTTAGTTCTTTCCTCAGGAACACGTTTGGAAAATGATTAGAAATTTGATAACTGAAACGTGTCACCTAGCACTGTTCCACCTCTGCCCAAACAGACGGAACAGACCAGTGAGCCAATTCTATCTAATCCTGAGTTGGGGGCGGGGTTTTATGAAATAACGTGTTATTTCATGAACACTATTATCACAATTATTCACAGACCCCAAGCAGATATAATCACATTTAATTGCACCATTCCCACCTAAAGACAAGCTGTGAGCTCTTAGTGGAAAATGTGATTTGATCACCAAACACATAATGAAACAAAACATGACCTGCAAGGTGGCTGAGTAAGAGGGCACTCTATCGTGTAAGCTCCCTGGTTCTGGAACACCGTCATGATCAATGATGTCACCAGGACCTACTTTCTCTTTTATCTTCAGTTCTACAACCTCGGCTTCGCCCTATTTTCAGACAAATCTCTTTACTATGATAACAGTTTGATTACTGCAGTTTCAAACCTAAATTCCTATCACTTCAAATCTAGGGGAAAAGGGCAAATTTTTTCCTTCCTCAGGAGCCGCAGTTCAGGTTTTATTGTGTCCTGCTGGCTGTGGTTGAGAGGACCAGTCATTATGGTCATGTATGGGAATAGACCAAGGTCATATGCTCCTTCACTTTGGCTGGAGTGGGACAATGAGAAACAGGATCCTTAGAAGGAATCTTCGGGGACCACTCAGCTTCTTTAGGAGGGCAGGCTGTGATTTTATTGTCCCTCTTAGATTTCCTATCATGTGGGGGCTATACTATGCAGAAAAGAGGGATGGATGCTGGGTATGAAAAAGAAAATCCACCATCCCTTTATGGAGTCTGCACATGTCTAAAATTATCAACTGTTAAGAGAATCTTCGCTTCATATTTGGCTTCTAGAGTCATGCCAGCAGCTCTAGCTGTGAGGGAATAAGCAAGAAAAGGCCAGAAAGGCCTACGCACCAAGTTCAACAACCTTTATCATCACTTAAGAAGCCAGTAGCCCAAGAGACCCTGTATCACCCGCCATGTGTGCAAGATACAAGTGTCATGATCTGGAACCAAGATTCTTCTTTCACATCTGGAGAAGAAAGACAGGAAGTGTTTCCAGTCTATAACCACTAGTGCAATTAAATTGCTTCATTTTATGACTCAAGGATAAGTAGCAAATTAGCATCAGCCCCTGATCCTCAAGAGGAAATATATTATTCTGGAATATCAAGAAAGTTAAAAAGGAATGCAATAGAATGTAGAAGCCAAAAAGTAATAATAACATTTTTCATGTTACAAGTTTTCAATGTCTTTGTAGTATTAAACTTAATATTAGGGTGATTATTTGTATGAGAAGAATTCAATTTAAAAGTCACGATAGGCTAAAGGAAAGGAAGAGTCCTAATAAGGGAAAGATGTCTATGCCAGAACTTTATAATCCTTAATTTTTAATTCAACTAACATTCCAGGATTGTTTCCATTTCACACTTAGGTCAGTTGAAGCAGGAAGCATTTTTGTGAAATTCTTTAAGCCACTGATAAAGCAGAAGCTTATTAAAAAAAAACAACAAAAAAAACAACAAAAAAACCCCCTAAACCTTAGTCCCTTAGGGCCCAAACTTTGGAAGGCAATACCATGCTGCCTCGGCTTTAAAAATGTTTCTTGTTCTGTTTGTCTCTCATCCTCATATCAATGTTGAAGGACACGTTCACATTTTTGTAATGGATGTTAAGGTTTGTATGATAGAAGTTCCCAGTTGTAAGCAACTGAAGCTTATGCTGTATGATTGATTCTCATAGAATTTCTGGTAACGATGCAGCAGGAGGCTTGGAAATTGAGTAGGAGTCAGGGCAGGGGGTAGCCGCATGGACCACAACCCCAAAGCAGCCATAAATCCAGTCTGGTTGACTGAATACTCCAAGGCACTGGATCATAGTTGGATTAAAGCAGGATGTGAAGTTTGAATTTTAAGGAAACTATGCATGAGTTTTTAAAGGTATAAATATGTCCCATGCAATATTGGAGATATACTGAAAAATTATACTAAAATTATTTTTTTAATCTGAAATTCAAATTTAATTGTACTTTCATTTGCTGAACCCGGCAACCCTCTCTTGGACATATCTTCTGTTGCCACTGCTGTCCTTGGAAACCAGCTCCCACAACCACGCAAACAGATTTTTCAGGCCAGTTCTGGCTCTTGGCATCATGGGTTCCAAAAAGAATCTCACCAAAGCAGTTATGCGTGATTGGTAGAGCCTCTGTTCCACGCCCCTGCTCCAACTGTGGGAAGGCCACTTCCCACTGCTGGTGTTTCCACTGTTCATGGAAAGTGGCCTCTGTCTTCCACTAAATCTTAAATTCCTCAGACAGGGGGTGGGGCAGTAGTGAGGGCCAGATATTGGGGGAGAAAAAAGATCAACATCTACTCAATTTTCCTTTAATATAAGCTCCTCCTCTTTCTCTCTGTATAATGGCTGGTGAGTTGAGGGCCAGGCAGGATAATATAATTCTCTTGGCCAGTGACTGGTTTAAGAACCCAGATCTAAGCCAGTTAACATATGGCATCTTCTTGGCCACAAGGACTGTTGCAGGATCAGCTATATGATCCAGTCTGGACCAAGGAGATGAGAGGAAAACACTAGAAGACTCTAGGGAAAGTTACCTTATTCCTGAGACTTACATTAAAATGTGATCTCGTCTTCCTCCAGATGTTGTTTTGGGTGCTCAAGAGGCCTGAAAATCCTGTGCCATCCTGCTTCCAGTCTGAGATAAGGAACGCGGAGAGAAAACAAAGGCTGAAAGCATTATGGAACTCGCAGAGAAGTCGAGCTGGAACCACTGGGTTCAGTCCCCTGACACGGGTCCTACATCTGGACATTCAGTTCCGGGCACCAATACATTTTTGTTTGGTGTAAGCAACATCAAGTTGGGTGTTCTCATGCTTAGAGCCAAAAACAACCCAACTGAAAAAGAAGGATTCATGAATATGCGAGCCAGTTTTGCAAGCTCGTCATTTGTTGAATTCTGAAAGTTTAGCATAATGTGTTTTGATTGAACTAGAAATTATTGCTATTATGAAATTGTGAGGCAAAGATTAGTATTTAAATTAATGCAACACAAACAACTAGAGAGCAGCTTCATTAAGTCAGGGAGAGAAGTGCTTTATGATTCATGCCAGACTTTTGCTCTTTTTGCATGAATGCCCCAAGGATGGCCAGCCTCTTGGGGAGTACCCTCTGAAGAGAAAAACATTTAAGTTCCTGGAAGGGCTGGCAGTACAAAAATAAGCAAGATTTGGGAAAACATTTCCCACCCTCTTTCTTTCTTCATGAGGTGGACAGCTGCTTCTTTGGCCTGCATAGCAGCCCTCTCTCCTTCTTTGCGGAGCTAACACCTGGATTTTCCTTGGGATACTCTCTCCTCTATTTCTTTCTTTTTTTTTTTTTTCTTTTTTTTTGTTTAATAATTTATTTTATTTTTTCAGAGTTCCAAGTTTCGTTATTTATGCCCTACACCCAGTGCTCCATGCAATCTGTGCCACCAAGCTCACCCATCCCCTCACCCCCCCTTCCAAAACCCTCAGTTTGTTTCACAGAGTCCACAGTCCCTCATGCTGTGTCTCCCTCTCCACTTTACCCCAATTCACATTTCCGTCCCGTTGGGACCAGCCATCCAGGTGCCACATCTGCTTCTACTGTGAGGCCCAAGGGTGGGCACGTGACTTCCTTGTCTCAAGGAATGTAGACCCGTAGGGAGTGAGGCAAGAGGGGGACTCACAGGAATCTTGACATACCTGGAAATGCCCGAGTCCCATCCTCTTTGAGGCTTCATTCTGGAGGCCTATCCCGTGGCTTTGTATCAGGTAACCAGAGTGAATTTCTCCTGCATGCTACCAAAAGCCTTATTGACATGCTTCACCCAAACAATCCTTGAACACACCAGGCCTTCATATAGGACCTATCTCCTTAATTTGTATGAGGTATGTATCTTCTTATAATAACTCCCATCATATGCCCAAATGATCATACAATCAATTATTGACAAAAATTTGGAAGCTAACACATTGGAAATGACAATTAATTTTAATGATTTCTTGGAAAAACACTTACATAGAACTTATCCTGTCTAAGGCATGGCTTATGTGCCTGAACCTCATGATAATCTAATGATATAAATACTAGCATTATCCCCATTTTACAGATTCTGAAATTGGAGCACATAAAAGTTAAGTAACAGGCTCAAGTTCAGTGGCAGAGCTGCAACCTGACCCATGACAGCCTGACTCCAGGCTGTGCTCTGATGTGCGAGGATCTGGCATCATCAGAAGGCTGAGACAAACTATATAGGAAGGACTTCAAATGCATAAGATTAATCCTGCATAAAAGCATCCTGATGATAGAATGTCTTCTAGTCCAGAAGCAGGAAAGATAAATAGTCGGCTTGTTAGGGCCTGCTTAGCTTCAAGGCCACCATAACAAATTCTGAAACTCCCTGATGATTTAGGCCTCTACATATCTAAGACCCCCTGGTGATTCATGCCTTACAAGGCCACGTTTACCAAATGAGGGCAGTTTACCAAATGAGGGCACAAGAAACCATTTGTGCATCTTGCTTCAGTTCCTGGAATATGTGCCTGTGTATGTGTGTGTGTGTGTGTGTGTGTGAGGGGGTCAAAATGTTATCTCACCCAACTTCTCTGTACCTTGTTTGTCCCTGCCTATAAAAGCTGTGCTGAAAGTATGCTCGGGGTCTCTGAGCGTGACCAGTAAGGACCGCACAGAGGCCCGGGTTCGAACCTGACAATAAAGGACCCTTGCCGCTTGGCTTTGACTTTGGACTCTGGTGGTCGTCTTTGGGGGGTCTCGGAATTTGGGCACAACAGGCTGAGGCCCCTGGGTTCCAAATTTCAATTTTTGAACCAAATGAAAACTGCTTAGGATTTCCAGGGGGAAAAAAAATCCTCATCTAATTAGTTAGCAAGCACGAACTAAGTCCGAACACCTGCTGCTGTTTTTCTTTTCACTGTTGCCAGGTGTTCCATGAGCAGCCTCGGATCAGTAAGTAATTACAATGGAGGCGGAATAAAATTAATTATATAAATTTAACTTATTAGGTTTATTTCCATTAAAATTGCCCCATAAAACCAGGATATTTTAAAGGCTGCCATAGAAAAGGGGAGCGCAGAGGACTATTTAAACCCTTTTTTACATTTGACTCAGTTATGAGTCATAACCTGCAACATATAAATTCTCTCATATCACCATAGTTAACTCTAATAAATAGCTACAGAGTTATTTGCCCAGTCATTCAACTAAACCTACCAAGTACCTGCTAAGTGTCGAGCACTGTCCCGGTTACTGGGATGATTGTAGGGAACGAGCAGATGAAAATCCTGACCCTCACGGCCTTTACTTATAGTTCTTGTGGGGTGCTTTAATTCCATGACCACAAAATTGAAAAATCCTGAATTTCTCCCATCTCTTGATCGCTTCCACTGCTACAATGAAAGGATGGGTTCACCTGAGGGCCGTGCTGAGTGTGTGCGTCTGTGCAAGGTTAGCTGGCCTGGTACTTCCCGAGGTGCCCCAGGGAAGGACAGTGGGGCTGCAGACTGCTTGGCCGAGGCCATAATACCGTGATTCGTGATCGCCTGCCCAGGATTTCATACAAATATGTCACGTGCTTCAGATATTCTAACACACTTTTCAAACAACCTAAGATCTGAGAGCAGTAACACTGCATGTCCTCCGACTGCTGTCTCGGGCTTGTCCTTTCTCCTCTTGTCCCCGTTCCCAAAGACATAGACCTTCCCTGCACCCCAGACCTTGGGCATGAACTTCTTGCCCAAAGACCATAAAGACAAACTAGTGTGAAAATAAAAAACCAAGAACTGACGGCTTGGTGTAAAAATACCCAACAGCTGTTTATTTCCGGGGAGTTCATTTCAGAAGGAAAATGGATCAAGCATGGAAAAAACAACTCACCTGGATCCCTCAGGTACAGCAAGAGCCTGGGACACCACGGAGCACACACCAGGGGAGGACAGTCGGCTGGTGGCGTGGGGTGGCTCGGCGGCTGCGAAGAACTAACTCTTCGTGGTGAATGCATCTGGCGAAGTCCTTCCAGCCACCAGTGGGAAGGCCAATGCCGAGAACTCCTGCAGGTGTGGCAGCCTGACAACGGAGGCCCAGAATCGGCAGCTGCTCTTCAGGAACTTGAGGAAGACATTGGCTGTGAGGTGATCTTGCTGAATGGATGCATGCAGGTCTGCCACACTGTACCAACCACACCTGATGACAGGAACTATTGGAGATGAGGCTGCAAAGGTAAGTCCTAAGCCAAAACCAGGGGATAGAGCATTTGTGGAAGTGATTTCTTTACCAAGGAATGAGCTGCAGAAGAAACCGGATACTCTGCTGGCTGAGTAACATCCAACAATGGACGCCAGCCGCTGTTCCCGGACTCTGGCACCAAACCATGCAAATGCGAAGCTGTTGGAAGCCAAGGCACAGAGGTCGTATGTTCTTACAAATGAGACCACCAGACCACCTTCACTAAGACTTTGTGTTCCGCTTAGTTTCATGTAGATTTGAAATGAGTTTTTTCATAAAATAAAAGCAACAGAGGATGCAAACAATCAACGAATCAAAAATTTGCCAATTGTACCTGCTTTCACATCTTAACTTCTCTGGAATTGAGGGTTGTCTTAGAAGCCATGGCACAGCCTCTTCTAGATGCAGTCTGCAAGGTATGGCAGTGATGGGGACATTGCCCTACAATATTGCACTTGGGCGTGGCTGTTTATAGTTGGAGCATTTCAGTTGAATTATGAGCCCTGCTACTGCATGTGTGGATTTATTTGTTATTTATAACAGCTGTCTGGTTCTTGCTTGAAGTCTTCTGTTGACATCTGCTGCTAAGATCGTCTTGCAGAAAGGGTGCCCATGACAGGGAAAAAAGTCCCCCAGATAGGGCAGGGAGCAGGTGACACATGCATAGGGGAGAGCTTCTTTGGGAAATGCTGCTTGACTCATCCTACTGATGGAACAAGGGTTGGTTTTGCTTGGAAAAGCAAGCAAGAAGACACTGGGTTCTAGCTTAATTGGCAATTTTTCTTTAATAGTATACGAGGTTTCTTACACTCAAGGGCAACTGGGAGTGGATAAAATACAAAATTATCATGCTCACTTTTTTTTTTTTAAAGATTTTATTTATTTGACAGAGAGAAACACAGTCAGAGGGGAAACACAAACAGGGGGAGTGAGAGAGGGAGAAGCAGGCTTCCCGCCGAGCAGGCAGCCCGATGTGGGACTCGATCCCAGGCCTCCGGGATCATGACCTGAGCTGAAGGCAGTCACTTAGCCAACTGAGCCACCCAGGCAGCCCTATTATGCTCACTATAGATGAGAAAGCTGAGACACAGTCATATGAATTAAGTTACTGCAAACCCCACAGCTAGTAAGTGGGAGAGCCAGGATTTTATCCTGAACCGTGCAGTTGATTTAAGGTCTAACCATGCAGGTGACTATTGTGCTATACTATTCCTTGGTATTCATGCAGCTGATCAAGGGAGGCTATTGTGACCTGATTTACTCAATTAAGCCAACCACCTGAGTCACTGGGTGCCCCAAATATTGGGGACAGGTCCATCAGTGAGCAAGGACTAGGAGCTACCCTCATGAACTGCATAACTTAATAAGGAATAGGTCTTAATCACATAATAGAAATAAATGGAAAGTTGCAACATGCAGTAACAGGAGAACCGGTGCTATTCAAATATAAATCGACGGGCCCCTTTCCTTTTCTAAGATTTTATTAGAAAGTGCGTGCAAGTGAGCATGAGCATGAGTAGGGGCACAAGGACCATCAGACTGACTCGAGCTTGATCCAATGTCCCTGAGATCATGACCTGAGCCAAAATCACGAGTCAGATGCTCAACTGACTGAAACACCCAGCACCCCCAAGGGGCCCCTTTTCAATCTGGGAAATCAGAGAAGGCTTCCTGGAAGAAGACTCCTTTGAGTAAAGGTAAATAGGCAAAGAGGTGGGAGAGAAGAGCATCCCAGCAAGAGGAACCAACATGTAAAAAAGGCCTTGTGGTGGGAAAGAGGTTAGGACCTTCTTAAACTAGAAAGAAGCCAGAGTGGCTACAGTGAGTGTGTGGGTATGCACATACATGTGGGAGCATGCCCACACGGGTGGGAGCCAAATGTCCTGAGATGAAGGTAGAGAAGTAAATTGGGGTAAGATCTTGCAGAACCCTGTAGCCATGATAAAGATTTAAGTCTTCATCCCAAAAGCAGGGATGCTCTCCCAGAGTCTCATTGCCCCATTATTGCTCCCTAGCTCTATTTCAGTAAATCTGAAACTGTCCCTAAATCTGATTCATTCTCTGTGGGTAGGAGTAATTTTTCTGGAAACCCTTGATAAGCAGCTATCCTGTATAACGTACCATTATTCCCCATACTATTTAAAACAGTTTTTGTTGCTTGCTCTGGCTCAGCAGATAATAAAACTTAGCCAAAAATAAGAGAGAGGTTTAAAACTGAACTAAGATCTGGTACTATGGTTGTCTCGGTCTGTTTGGGCTGCTAACACAAAATTCCCCAGATGGGGTGGCTTGTAAACCACTGAAATTAGGTACTCCCAGTTATGGAGGATGGAAGTCAGAGATCAGGTGCAGGCATGGCTGGGTGAAGGCCCACTTCTGGGTTGCAGACTTGTCACATGATGAAAGGAGCTAGGAACTCTGTGAGGTCCCTTTTATGAGTGCTCTACCCTCAGGACCTACTCACCTTGCAAAGGCCCCACCTTTGGTCACGGTATTTTAACATATGAATTTGGAAGGGGACACCAACACTCAGACCACAGCAGTGGTTCTCCAGAGCTGTAAGTTAGTATGTATAGAAAGATAGTTGAAACAAAGTTTATTTGCCTGTGTGTAAACATGTAGCACAGAGAGCTGTATGCAATGTACTGAGATCATATATATGAAACATACCATATTTAATTCATTCAAGGATGCACATTTGTTTCACTGAAATTATGATGTGTCTTACAACAAAGTACACATCTTATGTGTTCCATATGCACTGTCAGCATCTGTTCTTTCTGGGTGATGTATAAAACAAGAGTCTCGCAGTTGGTAGTGTCTCCAATATAATAAAGTAGAATGTCCAGGGTCAGGTACATAGAAATAGAGTCAAAGGCAGGTCATGGGGTTTACATAATTTACTGAGAAGTGCTCTTTCACAAAAGCCTGAGTGAAGCAGGAGAGGGAAGGAACAGAGGGAAGCAGGGTCTCAAGTCAAGACTAGCCCCTGGCTGATGCATCATAGGAAGTGGGTTCTGAAGCACAAGCCCATCACGGTTTTACTCTCTTGAGACAAGAAGCCTTTGTACCACCCAAGTGGCTAGTCATTGACTATGGGATGCTTTTAGAGGTGTCATAACCTCTTGGGCAAGGGGCTCTATTACCCAAGGGTAATCCTCAGAAGAAGCAAGGCAGCTGGAAGCCATTATCAGCCAACAGTTGAAACAACTGAGGGTTGGGGACCTCCTCTTGGTGTAGGGGATTTGAGGGACATTACAGCATCCACTAGAGGAATCCCGCTCAGCTTCAAGGTTCATAGTGCCCACAAAGTAGAAACCAGCTGCTCTTGAGAAGAACACTCATTATATCCTGGCATGGTGTGATTTGCAATGTCCTCAATAATATCCTTCAAGTAGACTCACCACCAAGTATCCTCGGGCTGTTTCTCCCAGGTCTCCTGAGGACAAGGCAAGGAGATGCTGTCAGAAGTCACAACTACCACAGACACGGAGCCACTGTGGTCTGCATTTGACCAGTCTGGCTCCCAAAGGAATCCTCAGACTTTGAACATCCAGGAAGGGTCAAGATGTGGGTCAGTGGTGCTTAGCCCAGAGATGAGAGCATAAACGAGGTGGGAGTGTGCGTTCTGCCCCCTGCCCCACCTTTCTAGAATTTTGTCTCTCCTCCTAGCATCCTTTTCTCTACCCACATCCCCTGTACTCTCTGCCTGATCTCTAACTTTGAACTGTTCTCAGGACATTTCTTTCTTTCCTTTTTCTCCAAGGAACTTACCTTCTTAAAAAAAAAAAATACAAAAGTGTTACTTGGGAATTTTATTTGTTACTACCTGGGTATATTTTTGCATTTTAAAGACCACTGGCAGAGGATACTGTTTACCATAAGGAAATGAATGACTATTGGTGTAATTCAAGGCATCTGGAGTCCTTTAAATTATTCAACAGGGACAAGCTACCCATAGGAACTACCAACCTGGAGTGAGTGAATAAATATACAGAGAAAACTTGGGAAGCTCTAACTCTGCTCTCATTTCGGCACATAGACCAATCCATGCTGCCAGCCTTAGCTAATTCTTTCTCTCTCCCTGTTTCTTGGCTTTTTTTGCACAAAAGAGTGGCCAGATGGATGGCATTTGCAGGCCTAATCAAAGGCACATGCAAGGATGGGATAATTCCAATATATTACTTTTCCCCATTGTAGGAATAATAACAGTAGCCACAGTGACACAACCAACAATCACTGAATGCTTGCTAGGTGTCAGGGCCCTTTGATCCCCAACTCTTGTAAAAGAGTGGTCAGTGGACTTTCTGGTTAATTAGAGCTAAACCTCCATCTTTGGATCCTTTTTACCTGAACCAGTTTGAGTACACATTTGAGCTGACCTAGAAATGAATGTGAAAATGATGAGAAAAAAATACTTGGACCAATGTAATCTTTCCTAGACTGAGACTTAGCATGGGGGAACATTACTGGCTCAATTTAAAAAGATGTAATAAGACAGACAGGGATGGAGTCTTAAGGATACACAGCTGTAAGAGAGCTTCGAGTTCCAACTTTCTCATTGCACAGATGAGAAAAAATTGCATACCGGGTAAATCTAAAGACACAGAGCTCCAAAAGACTTGGCAGTGGGGGGGGGGGGGGCAGTCAGGGAGGTGATAGGGTTATAAAAGCAGGAGTCAATAAGGACTTTGCTAGATTTAAGTGAAGAGATTTTAATACAGAAATGGAAGTTTAATAATGACTGTAGTTAAGCTAGGAACAAATAAGGACGAAGACTAGTGAATGACATCTGCCTGATGAGTATCCATTTGCTGAGAGCACATCAGCAATCATTCTGAACTCTTTTCCTGAGCAGGTGGTGAGAAAGGCAAACACCACCTCATGGAGATATGTTCCCCAAGGTGGGTACCTAGGATTAGGGCACAGAGCCAACAGAACATCTTGGTGAAAAATGTAGGAAGGAAAGTTTTTATGCTCAAACTGTTGTTTACTATTTTAAGAAGGAAGTGGCTAGTGTTTCTTATCTGTCCAGATGTAGTCTGTCAGTGATTTATGAAAGATAGTGTGCGGTCCACCAGTCACCTCCAAAGGTTAATTTTTGGTCTTATCCTAACCCTAGTTCCAACCAACTAGGGTTAAATGTCATCATCACAAACTGAACATTCCTAACACTTCAATGTCTTTGGAAGTCTAGAAAACGACTATACTTTACTGCACATTTAACTGGAGCCCCTTAGGTAAAAAAAAAAAAAGAAGAAATCAAAATTAAAAATAAACAAAGCCTATGTTCACAGTAGAAGGAAAAGCATGATCATCCTCACTACCATCCTCACCCTTGAATACTTGCTATGGCGAGGTCCCAAACAAAGCACATCACGTACGTTATTCCACATAACACTCGCATTGACCTTTAGGAGGTTCTATTAGAGCCCAATTTACTGATGAGAAAACTGAGCCCTTGGCGGCGTCTGAGTCATAACCGCAAACCCAAGTCTGTCTGACTTGAGAACCTGTGATCCTCCCATCACTGCACACCGCCCGCACAGGAAAGCTTTAGAGCCAAGCATGGTGATGAATTGCCAACCTGATTAATAAAGACAGAACTGGTCCCAGCAGAGAGTGGATGTGTTCTTGGCAGCTGCTTCTCCTTATTTTGCCTGGTTTTGGATTCAGTACACTAACTTCTCCCCACTCAGAATGTGATTTGTGTGGGAGCTGATTACAGACTTGTAAAGTATACAGAAGGCATGCAGCGTGTGACCTGTTACTATATGTGTTAAAGACAAGATAGAGAACAATGCAGGCAGCTCCAGTTTATAGATTATGAATTAAATGTGAGCACGTTGTCTTTCCTCCTTCCAAACCTGCATTTCTAGGTAGAAGTAGAAATGTATTCCTGATCTTAGCTGAAATCTCAGGGTTTCCTGTGCGTGTCTGGGTTGCAGTCATCCTTCCAGTAGTTACCAAACTCTGCCCCGTGCCCACTGATGTCCTCGGCACTGCTCGCACAGGACGGAAAACTATAGCCTTTGTCCTTAGGGAGCTGGGTCTCACTGGAGACAGATTATTTATTGTTTATTTATTATTTGCCAGATTTAGCAAATAAAAAATACAGGATACCCTGCTAAATAGTGCATGGAACATAATTATACTAAAAAATTGTCCTGTTTATCTGGGTGATACAACTAGGTCCCATGTATGCTAGCTGGTAGCCCTAGGCAAACATAAAAAGCCCCATACCCTACAAAAAGATGGCAGTTGCCCTGGTTATGCACACACAGCTCTACAGGCACACAAGAGGAGGATGACCAAGGGAGGCTTCATATGACTGTGTGGGGCAAAGGAACGGTGCCTTTGCAGCATGATCTTGAATAATATCTGACAGGCAAGGATGAGGGCAAGGAAATTCCAGAGGCAGGAGGAGCACAGAGTTTGACATAATGCCTGGAGTGTGTGGTCAATGGAAGAAAGGCAGAGATGAACGTGAAGGGTAGGTTGTGAGGGCTTCGACAGGAAGGTGCAGGATCCAGACCTCATTCTGCCATCAGTAGGAAACCACTCAACCAAATACTTTTTATTTTTTCATACAATCAGACTTTGACTGAGAAGCATTTTATTATAAAATGTGAGCCAGGACCAATGTTACTGTGAGAGGCAATAATTTCTAATGATTTGGCTTAGTATGGGGAATGCAGAATTGAATAATCTTGAACTCACGTGGGTAAATGTTAATCTGCCTATTTTTTTTCCAGTTTAAAGCTCTTAATTTTATTTTTATGGGTACACTTAAAAAATTAATAGGGGCGCCTGGGTGGCTCAGTTGGTTAAGCGACTGCCTTTGGCTCAGGTCATGATCCCGGAGACCTGGGATCGAGCCCCACATCAGGCTCCCTGCTCGGCGGGAAGCCTGCTTCTCCCTCTCTCACTCCCCCTGCTTGTGTTCCCTCTCTGGCTGTGTTTCTCTCTGTCAAATAAATAAAATCTTAAAAAAAAATTAATTAATAGACTATTTTTTTAGAACGGTGTGGGGGTTAAGAGACATTGAACAGAATATATCTCCTCTTGGTTCCTTTCTTATTATCTCTCAATCACTTATTATTATCCAAGATTACTCATTTGGTGTTATTCTATTTTATTTATTAATTTTTTTTTAGGAACCACTACCCCAACATGGGACTCAAACTCATGACATAAAGAGTCACTCTTTACCGTCCGAGTCAACCAGGTGCCTGGTGCTCTTTAACACCTTTCTAATAGTAGTTCTTTGTATTGGAAGAGAGGGTGGAGGAGAGAAGTAGGAAAGGGAGAGAAAGGGAGCAGGGAAGAGAACATTCAGGCTTTGAATCTTTGACAAGCCACAAATCAGTTGTTTTCAGGATATTTGTTTATAAAGCTTTTCTTCCACTTCTGAGAACAATATTCATCTTCCACTTAAGTTCTGATGATAAAAAGTTTTTGTTGCAAAATAAGTTTATTCCTATACAAGAAGTATATAAATAAAGTAGATAATAAAAGTGACATGTGAATGACCAAAGCTTGGAAAATTCAGGACTAAGGCTGAGGTTGCCTTCTTACCTGGTGGTAAGCTCCCACTGAGCCTTTTCAGGGCTAAGGAATTTTCTCAGGAAAAGCTCCATCTTTTTGGAAGAATGAATAAGGATTGCCTGGGAGGTCAGTGGCTCTATAGGAATCCAGTATATTGTTAAGTCTCTTTCCCTGGCTCCTCTCCTCTGACCTCTCATTCCCATCTGGTCCCATGTTCCTTTTCTTAAAAGCCCTGACTATGAGGAACAGTCAAATGAATGCTTCCTTTTAAGAGGAAACCAACATGAAAATGCTAAATATTTGCCCTTAAAAACTTGGGAAAAAAAAGTCTCAAGATTTTTAAAATAATGAGTACTGGTGATTTTCAGGAACGTTCTGGGAGAGAGGACTCTATTAATTTATGGAGATTTCCCTGAAACCCATTTTTTGGATCAGGGTGCAGGGGCCTGCATGATATCAATAAAAGGACTGATCAAGGTAGTGGATTTTTTTTTTTTTAAGATTCTATTTATTTATTTGACAGAGAGAAACACAGCAAGAGAGGGAACACAAGCAGGGGGAGTGAGAGAGGGAGAAGCAGGCTTCCTGCCAAGCAGGGAGCCCGATGTGGGGCTCAATCCCGGGTCTCCGGGATCATGACCTGAGCCGAAGGCAGTCGCTTAACCAACTGAGCCCCAGTCGCTTACCTAGGCGCCCCAAGGTAGTGGATTTTATTTGCTTTGAGAGACTCTTTTATTAGTTCATCTTCCTTTTAATTTTCTCTAGCACCCCTGTGTTCCCATCTGGGCTCCCCGCGTTACTAGCAGTGTGATCCTGGGTGAAGAACTTCATCTCCCTGAACTTTCTGTCTGGAAATTGAGAACAGTAACACTGTGAGAATGAAATGAAATAGTGTGTGGACTTCTTGAGCCTCCCTATTTATCAAGAGTTGCAACTTATTTTTGCCATGCCCTCTTGGGTTCTAAGGCCTCACTGATGACTGCAATCAGTCCTTTGATGTCCTTTAACAGTGGTGCTCCATGTGAGTGTAGACCAAAACAATCTGGATTCCTCCTGTGATCCTCCGCCCAGCTTCTACTTTAGGCTGTGCGCTGTGTGTACGTGTGAGAATGTGCATTCTTAACAAACTCCAAGGGATGCTCCTGGGCCCAGAGCCTTGCAAGCCCCAGTATCAGGTCATCTCCAACCAAGACGAAATCCCAAGGCAGCGGCTTCAGTTGTGACTCACCAGAGCCTACTTTGAGAAACATAGTTTACATTGTGACCCTAGTATAAAGATACATATAAGTGAACAAGTTTCATGAAATGACAGTTATCATTGTGACAGTAAGTGCACTCTGCTATTTCATGTTTTAAGAGAATGCTGACCCATAACATTACATTTTATGAACCACGTATTGGACCACGCCTCAGAAAATACTGCTAGTGCTTGATAAGCAAATGCTGCATTGGTAAAATGAGCAACTCAGCATTAAACCAGAGGCAAAAATTAAGTGACTTCTCATTCTCTTTTCCTATCCAAATAGAAAGGACATTATAGAAGCCTGGACTCTTCTATTCCTAGGCAAGAGAAATCACGCTGGGAGCTTGGCTGCTGGAAGCGGGAGGGAGAAGACTGGTGTCCAGGGAATTCTCTTGAACTCTGATGTGCATTCTGTTTTACTGTCAAATGGATGACAGGCCTGAAGTAACAATGAAGGAAACGAAACATCTGCTCCACACAGAACACGGACAGAGCGCTATGCCACGCAAAATGCCTGAGGCTGCCGACACAATGCCATCCATATCTGGGCATGGAACTCAGTCCCCACCCTGTCCTCCTCTCTGCAGAGGTTTTGCACGCTGCTCTTTCAGAGGCCAGGGATTAGTGTGAGTTGGCTTTGGTGTCCAGGGGGGTTCCTTGACTTTCATTTGTCAAACTTGCACTTACCACCCAGTCATACAGAGAACCAGATTCTTCCCTTGTCACCAGCTACGTGATAACTTCCCAGCCGTCTTCCCTGCAGTGGCCTGTGCTCTGGGGATGGGTGAAGGCCTTAGTCAAGGTCATAGGCATATTCACTCACTCCTACTAGTGTCAGTCCTGGTCTGGTCCCAGGGGCCTCAGCCTGGCCAACAGCTCATTCCCGCCATTCCTCTGTCCTTCCAGCAGCCTGGCCCTCCAGAGCTGCTCGCTCCAGGTTCCTGTCCTCACTCTGAGATCCCCTGGGTTTGGTAGACTGGCATGTGTGGGAATAGAGGAAGAGTGACAGAATCAGGCCCCCCGGGTTCTTGTTTTCGTGCAGGGAGGGACAGCTCTGCTTCTGTTCTGCCTGATGTACTGAGCACATCTGCACCCAAAGATTTAAAGATCAGGGGCCCTAGAACCTTCCATTCTTGCCCCCGTGGTGAGGGCAGGCTCAATTTGGGTTCCAGGCAGATAAGCAGTTGGACCCTATGGACACAGTATGCAGCCTCCTCACCCCAGAAAATTCCCATCTGTCCCCCCTACTCCCTCCCAACCCTGGTGGTGGGGGTTTGGGCTAGAAAGAAGCAAAGCATCACTAACCATACTTAAGATCTTTATGATAAAGGGACAAAAACTTTTTTGGAACTAAAATGCTCTTGTACTCATCGTGTCTGTCTCTTTGATTTTGAGACCTACAATTTTCATAACATTTTTCCAGTCACCATTTCACCGGGAGGCTACATTCCAGAATGGGGACCAGGCAGTAAAGAAGAATGAGCTACAGGAACAGATGATTCAGATGAAGAGAGAGAAGCGGAGGACAGAAATACACAGAGAAACCCTGGGCTCCCCATCTCTCTCCTCTTCCTGTCTCTGATTGCATGTGAAGGCTGGCTACCTTTCTGGCTTTGGATTCTATGACCCAAGTGCTGTTCTGCATGCCTCTAACAGTGCTTGGCACAGAGTAGGTGCTCAATAAATATTTACTTAATGATTAAAAACTGCCCTTTCCTCTTAAGCTACCATCTGTTGGCTTCTACTACTCTATGTTCCAATGAATCGTAAGATTCTGTCAAAATTTTAGTCATTGGGATGCCTGGGTGGCTCAGTTGGTTAAACGACTGCCTTCGGCTCAGCTCATGATCCTGGAGACCAGGGATCAAGTCCCATATCAGGCTCTCTGCTCGGCAGGAAGCCTGCCTGCTTTTCTTCCCCCTCTGACTGTGTTTCTCTCTGTCAAATAAATAAAAATCTTTAAAAAAAATTTTTTTTTAGTCATTAATGCTAGGGAAGGCTCCACTCCATGACTTCAGATCCCCAGTGTCCATCTGATGGCAGCCCCACGTGGGAATGGTTGGTGGGAGAAGAAGCTGTCTTCTCTGGGCCCTAAATGTGTGAGCTGTCTCAGTTAACAACAACAACAAAAACATTATCGGTAGTAAAAGGGCTTTCCAGCTTTTGTGTGTGCATGTGGATTTTATTTTTAATTTATAAAAGAATTTTAGAAAGGCACTGGGTGAGAGAAAAATGACACCATTCTAATACAAACTGATGCATCAGAAAAGAATTTTGTACCACAAATGATGGCTCGATTAGCACTGGCTTTTGTGTATTTGCAGTGCACTAGGGAAACAGGCATTTGTTTGTTTCTTGATCACTGCAAAGAATTACCTTTGGCAATCTCTGGAAAGCCTTCTTAATGGCATGGTGTTACTTAGCTATGCAGCGCCTGTTGTGGAGGTCATAAAAACATTGCCTAAGAAGTGTGCACGGAAGGAAGAAAGGCTAAGTTAGAGAATGGGAGTGATACATTCTATGAAACCACAAGAGCATTAAGTAACTCAGCAATGAGATTGCAAAAAGGTGGAATTCAACCTGCAGAGCATTTGGAGAAAGACCAATTAATGGAGCATGGACTATATTCATTCCAAATAAAAAAACACATTAGCTGAGGCCTTTTAAAGTGTTGCAAATGTATTTTATCTTGGAGATTGGCTTACATTAGTTCTCGAATCTTCTCTTCCAATATTTGAGCATCAGCTCCGCAAAATTCAAAAATCTGTTTACAAATACATAAGGGGAAATATGTATTGGTTTAAATAGTTGCAAAGATGTTAAAGCTTTGAGGAGTTTTGTTCATATTTAATTGTCCTCTACTCATTTCCATTGTCCAAAAGATATTTAAACTATCAATACACATTTAACAGATTAAATTCATGATGTTTCAATTATTTGGCACCCTTTCAAAATTGCTTATGCTGACGTTTTGTCAGATCTATATAATTCTCCATAATGGTCTTCTTCTTTTTTTTTTAAAGATTTTATTTATTTGACAGAGAGAAACACAGCCAGAGAGGGAACACAAGCAGGGGGAGTGAGAGAGGGAGAAGCGGGCTTCCCGCTGAGCAGGGAACCCGATGTGGGACTCGATCCCGGGTTTCCAGGATCATGACCTGAGCCGAAGGCAGTCGCTTAACCAACTGAGCCACCCAGGCGCCCCCATAATGGTCTTCTAAACTGAGATCTAAAACATACAATGTGTTAGAAATGAGAAAACGCAATCATTTCAGAGCCTTTATACATTGGTCTTAAGGACTTGTTAATTCATACACGATTTCCTGAAATCAATGAGACGTAATTTCCCATATTCTGACCTTTGCACAGGTAATAGTATTACAAACAATTGATTCTAAGCAGCATATACTCTTTTCAAATTGTCACATCTCTCACTCAGGATATATCTCATAGTGGATGGTATATTTCATTTGTAACACTTTTCAGTGGTATGTAATATAATGGTGCATCTGTCAGCGGGAATCTTATATTTGATGAAATATGGAAGTTTAGGTTTCTTACCCTGCATTATAACGTTAGTACCAACTGTATGATGTGCTTGCAGAGAAGGCAGAATGTGGGTAAACTGAGGACAGGACTGGCTAAAGATCTGAGTTTCCAGTGAGGGAGGTTTCCATTGCCAGAAATGGTGTGAGGACTTTGGGACAGGGGTTGGAAAGTTCTAGAACAACTTCAGTGCTCAGTGTCTGGCAGAGAAGAAACCATCCCTGCTGCTCATGAGTCTGCTTCCCCAGGTGGCAGCATTCTATCTGGGTGCTGCCTGTGAGCATCATGGTTTATTCTGCTTCTTGAAAGTATACCCCAGACTTGAGACTCCACCTTGACCCCATTTCACTTACCGGCTCGCCCATGAATCCACTTCCATAACAGCAAATTGCTCTTTTGAGTCTTGAGAATAGGGTTACCTAAGTGTGGGTGCAGAATTTCATGATTTATCTGAATTGCCTGGTTTGTACCCATTTCCTCTATAAATAGATCTCGTGGCATTGGCTGCTGGGCAGGAAAGTGTCAGGAAGGATCTACAAAGTGTTTCATTTCTAAGAGTCAGGTGGCAACCAGATGGTGTCTATAAGCACGAAGGGAGTTTCATAATCCTCTGAGCCCAGGGAAGGTACCAAGACAAGAACCCCCGCCCAAACACAGGCAAGGCTTGGCCACCAGATTTGACCAACAGTTTTCCAAGGTGATTTTATCAGTTTGCATTCCCCCAGCAAAGGATGAATGTTCTGGGTGTTCCATATGCTTGACAACACTTGATATTGCCCATTCTTTTTTGGATTAGCCATTTTGGTTGCTTTAGGGAACATTCAATTTGTCACTGAATTCCACGGATTTTGCCTCATGAACTTTCCCTTGAACTTACTTTAGTAAGTTTTGTCTGATTTGTCTGTCAGATTTGTCTGTCTCCAGTCTTATGTCCCTTGTTCCTGTCCCCCTTGAAGATCAAAAACACAAATCTAGTCTTTGTAAAATTCTTCAGTGTTTCTTTACCACCATAAAATCCAAGGTTCTTACAGGGATTCCTTGATTTTATCCTATCTACCTCATTGTCACCCTCCACCTGCAGCTCTGACCTCTAGCAACACATTACAATTGGATTCACTTACTTACTTAATTTAACAAATACTTAACAAGTGTCCACTCTGAGCCAGACATTGTAAACATGTCAGACAAAAGTCATTTGCTCTGGAATTCATGCTCTAGTGATAATTTTGTAGTAATGTATTATTATCAAAAAATTCCTGATACGCACAAATGGTATGAGGACTTTGGGGCAGGGGTTGGAAAGTTCTAGATTCTAAGCAGCACATATTCTTTTTGTAACTCCCACTTCTTCCCTTCTTTCTCATGTGTTAGTCTTAACCATCCTTCAAGATTTAACTCATACAGTCTCTGATTTCACAGAACCGGGGAAATCCACTACTTGAGTTGATTTTCTTTTCTTTTCTTTTTTTTTTTTAAAGATTTTATTTATTTATTTGACAGAGAGAAACACAGCTAGAGAGGGAACACAAGCAGAGGGACTGAGAAAGGGAGAAGCAGCCTTCCCGCCGAAGCAGGGAGCCTGATATGGGACTCGATCCCGGGACTCCAGGATCATGACCTGAGCCGAAGGCAGTTGCTTAACCAACTGAGCCACCCAGGCGCCCCAAGTTGGTTTTCTTACATTGTCTCCTGCAATTGACCAAAGATGGGGACTCTGCCTCATCTTTTCCCTCCATACTTTAGTATCTAGCTAGGAACCTTACACAGAGTGGGTGCTCTCTTAATGGTTTTAGGCATGAAGTGAGCTGAGCTGAGCTGAGCTGAGCTGATTTCTGGACACCAAGGTACAGGTCCAAGACTCTGGGTAGTGTTACATTTCAGAGACTGGGTGTTACCTATTGTATTCTTTGTTCAGTTTGCCAAAAGCAAATGTTATGTGTCTCCCTGTCTAGCAGGGGCTTTGTACACAGGAGCTTCATATATGCAGTTAATGAATGAGGAGCAGTTTAGTGATAAGAGTTTATAGAATAAGTAGCTTTCTTTTGAAGAGAGAGAGACATGCAAGGAAACTAGCATATGATTTCTGCTCAAAATGTTTTCTCATTTTAATTCGAATGTTTGGCGTGTTTCTCAAAGATATGCTACACTACGAGGGATTAGGAAGCAATGTTTACTTCTCTCTCCTCAATGCCTTTGGTTATAAGGACTGCTGTCACCCCCATAAGGATTGCTAATGAAAATGATGAGCTCCAGTTTGCAGAGCCTGATGGGTTACGGGGGAGAGGGTTGCACTCCATGCATTATAGAGCCACCTAGGCCCAATAGTCACTTAAAAAAAATCTTTTGTTATAAATTTTTTTAAAGATTTTATTTTAAAGTAATTTCCATCCCCAACGTGGGGCTCTAACTCACAACGCCGAGATCAGGAGTCATACATTCCACCAACTGAGCCAGACACGCACCCTCATTATGAACATTTTCAAACATAGAAAGAGCATAATAAAGTGACTGCCTACCCCTCACCGACCTATCACCCAGGTCCAACCAGAGGCTTTTTTTTTATGCCAAAGACAGTCAATCACCTACAAAAAGCATATTACTATTACTAAGAAAATGCAAAAGGTCCAAAGACAAGGGTCCCTTCCTAACAAATGGAATTCTGAGAGTACCAGTTAAGGAGTCTAATGATGCATTCACAGAATAATTATAATAAATACTTTGGACATTTGATAGGCAATGTGGTCAAGTGAATACTTAAGTTAGGTTTGGACCCGCTGACTGAAAGCTCGCCGATTTTCCAGACTTCTTTACTGAGTTAAAAACAACAACAAAATCCTCAAAGCAACAATAATGACACAAACAAAAGAGCCCAACCAACCAACCAACACGAGACACTTTTTCGGGGGAAGGCTGCAGCAATGTTTGTACATACAAGATAATTTTATAAGCTGTAATAGTATGATGTGCCTTTTCTTCCTCACAAAGGGCTGGCTAAGGCAGTAAATCTTATCAATGAGACGGGAGGACTATGTCCAGCAAGAGAACGTTGAAAAGTTCCCACCTGCTGAGAGCTGGACAGTGTTAACTACTTTTTGGTCCCATTTTGGCTTCTTTCCCTGATTCGACCAGAGCCATGCCCTGCCCGGAACCAAGCGCATCCGAGTGCAGGTGTTGGCACACTTTCCCCCGGCCTTTCACAAGGCAGACCTTGCAAATGCAAGTAGCTCAGCTGTGGTTTTTGGAGTTTAGCAAAAGTCGAACCAAGAAGGCAGGGCCTCTTAGAAACAGTCTGTTTCGAAAAGCTTGAATTTATATGCATTTGGGTTCAAGAAGAAAGCATATGAAAGCAACCTCTTACCTATTTTTTTCTAAGCTACACTGGCCTTCTTCTCAATTTGCCCCAGTAGTGAGATTTCAGTAAAACACTAATTTGGTTTTGTTTTCTTATCGCTCGCTTAGAAGCTCTGGCTGCACGCCTGTTTGTTCAGCACGAGTGGCATGAATGTTGCTTTCCTCCTTCTATGTTAGAGGTTGGCACGCTGTTTTTGGAAAGGGCCTGACACCAGTTTTAGGCTTTGTGGGCCATATGCTGTGTGTTGAAACTACTCCGATCTGTGACAGTGGCTAAAGACAATATTTAAACAAATAGACATGACTGTGTTCCAGGAAAACATTATTTACCGGGCACCTGGGTGGCTCAGTTGGTTAAGCAACTGCCTTCCGCTCAGGTCATGATCCCAGGATCCTGGGATCAAGTCCCGCATCGGGCTCCTTGCTCAGCAGGGAGCCTGCTTCTCCCTCTGCCTCTGCCTGCCTGTCTCTCTATCTCTCTGACAAATACATAAAAATCTTAAAAAAAAAAAAAGACATTATCTACAAAAACTGGTGATGGTCAGATTTGGCCCTGGGGCTAGAGTTTGACTGCCATCAGATGAAGGTGTTGAGCAAACATGTGGAGCTGCCCGAGAGCTCATCACTCAGCACGATGTGGTTTTCTGTTGAAGGGGGAAAGGAGCATGAGTCTAAGGTTGTGGAAATTTATCTTAAGCCACACTGAGAATCAGGAAAAGTGATTCTGGATTCTGGCTGGAAGCAATTCTGCCCTTTACTAGAAGTACGGGATGAAAATGTGTTCACGGGGATAATAATGGTTTCGGAGCCATTCCCTTCAATGACCTATACTCTGGTTCCATGATTCCACTGGAAGACCTGCTCAACTGTCCAGTAGTGGGAAATCCCTTCACTGACTGCTCCCCAGTTAGAGGTAAGTGTATCAGTTGAGCCGAGACACAGGAATGAGTTCATGATTATCCTCTCCCTTTTTGGGGTGTTCTGCCCAAGAGACAGGTCGGCTCTCCTCTTTCTTTTTCTGTCTTTCTTCTTCTGAAGCAGGCCGCAGGTAAGTCTGGAAGGCTCTCCTCTCCCTGTGTCCTCACCTTTGGAGCATGACAGTTGTGAAAAGCAGAAATATCTCCTCCACCTAAGTGGGTAAGTTTCTCCTCTGCAGCCTAAAGTTCTCTCTTAGTAGGGTCATCTCAAAGTCTAGGCTTCAAGGGAATAGTAGGAAGTCTGTTGACATGAGTCTAAGCCATGTTCTGTAATTAGCACAATTTAGCGTTACTGCTACTTACAAAGAAGGTGATATTTTGATTTTCCACAGGACTCTGTGTGAGAAGAGTTAACACAACAGGTCTGGTTCCTTATTTCTTGCTTGTCTCCAAGGGAATCATGACTGAGCCTTCATCAGTCCCCCAGAGAATGTGTCCTCTCTCCCACCAAAGTGTTATTTGTATTAACGATTGATGACTTTTTTTATATATACCTAGAGTGATGGACCAAGCCACAGTGGTTTGCTTGGCATTAACATCAATATTGATGATGTACCTGGTTTTATCATTGGGGTCCTAGTCTCCTATTGTGTAGCAATGGTTGCCTAGCAAGATGTGTCTATGTGACCAGTCTCCACATAAAGGCCTCAGACCCTGAACATCAAAAGAGCATCCCTAGGCAGAAACATTCCACAGATGTCCTTGAAGTTCACTACTAAAAAGAGAGAGACAGAGCACTCCTATGTGTCCCCAGTCAAGGAAGAACATCAGAAGCCTGTGCTGGACCTTTCTGGACTCTGCCAATGCTTATTTTTCTCCTGACATTTTTGCTCTGTATTTTCGGTTGTAATAAATCTGAGCTCTAAGTACCTGCTGTTGAGCCTTGTAAGTCCTTCTGGCAGATCACTGAAGGAAGTACTCCTATATGTCAATGATTTAAAATTCACAGGGCAAGGCGGAGAAGGGTGTAAAATTTAAGGGGTTCCCAGAACTCAGTAGCTAAGATAAATAATATTTTAATAAACATTTTAAAAGTTAAACATTAACACAAAAGGCCACCATGAACAAAATATCAAAAATTCAAATAAAGACAGGATTCCACCCTGTACTTGCAATCTCCCACCTCACTTGCCTCACCCTAATCCTTGCCCTGGAGAAAATAGGAATACAAGTAATTATTGCCTTTGAATTGCTAACACCTAGAGCAGTATCTTTAGCAATGGTGTTAAATGGTGATAAATGCTTGCTGCCTATCTCCTCTCTCTTCCCCTCCATCTCACTTAGTTCTTGCCACCACCCCCACCCCCGCCAGTCAATTAATCTCTACCAATGTTTCAGCTGCTTATGGGGCTGACATGTAACTCCTTTTTGGACATGAACACTATGGGAGAGTGCTTTTACTTTCCCACAGGTAGAACCCCTCTGTGTCTAACACCATCCTCAACAGGTTGAATATCCCTGGGTAGATAACTCTTGAATGCTAAGAAGACCTAGCTTAAATGGAGGTTGTAGTTATTCAAAGAGTTTTAGAGGTCTCCCCTAACCCCTATCTCCAAATTTCTATTTATTCATAGATTTTCAGAGAAATAGGGGCACACACAGACTCTGGGGCTCTAGCAATAAACATATTTTATAGTATGTACCAAGTTCAGTGCTAACGCACTTTATATACATTATCACACATTTTCATGACAATAGTTCAAAGATACATGACACGGTCCCAATTTCATAGAGAAGGAAACTGAACTCAAGGTGGTGAAGGCACATTCCCAAGATCACCCACTAATAAAAGGCAGACCTGGGGTTCAACCCACAGCTGCATGACTCCAGAGATAGCAAAAACCAGCCACAGGTATTCTTTTGGGAAGCCTAGCACTGTTTTTTATGAACTTAAATAGTGAGCATTTGGGAGGGTGATTCTCCAAGGACTACCATCCTCCTCATTTTCTAGTATCTCACTTATTGTCCCTGCCTGGGTGTTGAAGACACCAATCCTGTCCTTTCTTGAGCAACCCTATGGTGCTGCCCCTTGGGGATTCTTTTCATCTTTATAGCTACTTGAAGGAGGGAGCTCATTGGAAATGGCTTCTATGACCTCAGCAGGAGCCCTGCTGTTCACCAGCAATGGGGCAGGAACTTCTTCCCACTGGATGTGAGCACAGGAGCTCTCAGTTCTTCTGAATTATTCATTTAACAAAAACTCATTTATTAGCATCTATGCACCTATATTCCATTGCTCTTATGAGTAGTGCTTTGAGAAGCCATTTACTCTCATATCAAAGAATGAAAAATGGAACCAATTTCTGATGTTGGCCCATGTTTAAGCAGTTGGCCAAGAGTTGCTAAATCTTTGTTACTCTTCCTTTCTGTTATTTCACTGACTTATGTCAACATTGGTCTGGAATCAATGTTATTAACCCAAGGGATCTACTGATGGGCTTCAGAGGTTCAATGAATAACTTAGTATTATATGCACATTGCAGTTTATGTATTTTTCACTTATAATAGATTACACTATAATATTCTGGTTAAAAAAGTCATCCAAGGTTTTGGATGGCCGATCTGAAAGACACCTCAGAATGTTTTTTTGTTTTTTGTTTTTTGTTTTTAACCACAGTTAATCTTACTGGAACAGGATGTGATGTCCCAAGTGAAAACACAAAGGAAAATAGTAGGAAGAAACAACCCCACCTTATTTATTACCTAGAATTTGCTTTCATTGTCTTTTGCCCCAACACTGTGAAATAATTACAACTTGGTTTATACTGCATCCCTGCTAGGTGGCCATCCAAATCTGCATGAAAACTTCCAGTACCCCGTAATGCCCCTTGTCCACCATGACCCTAAGTCACTGTCATATAGTTTTAGCTATTTCAGTTTTTTAAAGTTTTAGTTGTTTCTGTTTTATGTATTTTGAAAATATTTCAAATGAGCTAGAATCAAGGGCAAGGTAAAGTAATAAAACCATTCAAGTATGACTCAGTATGGAGATGGCAATTAGGGAATGCCAGGAAACTGCAGATAAGGGAGGCCACTATATTTGAGTACAGGAAGTAATCTTGAAATTATTGGCAGCAATGGAAAAGGAGACACCCGAGGGATTCCCTAAGCCTTCTAATCTAATGCAAGGGAGTAGATCATATTTTTGAGGGCAGCAAATATTCTCCTAACTCTGTTGTATGAGGAATTATCACAGGGCTTTTTATATAATGTACATTTAAAAGGCACAATGGATCGTGGTTCTCTGCAAATGTTTTACCAGAAATGTTAGTAGCTTTCTTATAACATCCCTTAATAGAAACTGGATTTTAGGCTTTTTTTTTTTTTTAATACTAGATGAATACTACCTAACTGCTTTCCTAAGTCAATTTTCAGTTGTGCTGTCCCAGATGAAAGAGAGATAGAAGTGGTCTCAAAGAAGTGAACTTAATCTTTTTCTACCCCAAGGAGAACAATGAATGTCACTGGCAGTTTTCCTAGTCAGCTCTATTGAAAAAGGAGGGAGATTCACATAGACTAGTCCTTTTGTATAGCTGTGCCCAATTTTCTCTGGTTTCAGTGACTTTCCCATGCAGACCATTGCCAGATGGAACCTTGGGGGCATTGCAGAGGTCTCAGGTTTTGACTGCAGCTCTGGATGCAATGGAAGTGGTTGGGGACCCTCCAGAAGACTTATACGGACCTCAGATCCCAAATGCTGGGAATTGAGTGAAAGAGGTAAAGGGATTTGTAATACTGTCTCTCTAGGATTTCCTGGCCCCATTTCGTTTGCTGCTGTCTTTTGCACAGAAGATTGATTCCATTTGTCAAATGGAAGCCAGCATTGCAAATCTTCTCTGCAGGTTTTCAAATGATATCTAAATTGATCCAAGTATGAATCTTTCTGGAGACAGGATTATACATATAATTTTAGAAGTAGATTTATTTGTATATTATGACATAAATGATCTCAAGTTGTTTTTTTTTTTTAATAACTCCATACCTAAATGCTAAGTTGGTAACATTCAATGAGGCCCTCAATTCTCAAGAACATTTCTTGGGACATGGGTGTCCGTGTTATAATCAGAAGCTGGCCGGCTGACTCTGGAATTAGAATAGACGGCGGCAGACCAGCTTAATGTGTAGTGTCATCAATTCACTTAATTTTCTTTTTCATCAGCTAATTGGCATAAAATTCAAATCTGAGATCCTTCATGATGCCTAGAATACAGGCATTTTGTTCCATTCATTCAAAAAGGATCCATACCCTATAGAAACCAGTTCAGAAAAAAACTGAATGTAAGAGGTCACCCCACCCCTAACTGAGCTTTCCTCCATATAGAACTGAGACCAAGCAGGGCTGGGCCAAGCCTTTCCTCACAAGCATAGCTATGGATTTGCTCAAGAGCTTAGACACACAGTCAGCTGAGCACCCAAGGCTCTGTTTCATAAAATGGACAGCAAACTGTTGAGCTGCCGCAAACCTTAAGCAGTATCATCTGCAGAAGAGACGAACGCAGAAAGCTGTTCTGGGCTGAAGAGAAACCCTCTCTGAGTCAGACTGGTATGAGGACAGAATGAGGAGGGGAAGCAGATCTGGCAGTGGGATGCAGGCCAAAGACAGCAGCTTTCATTTACTCTTTCATTTGTTCATTCATTCACGAATCAAACATGAAACGAGTATTTTCAACCCGGGGGGATTATTCTAGACACTGACATAAACTCCTCCAGGTGCTTGAAATAGTATGAGAAAAATGCATGAAGTTAAGGTCTGGGTCAAACAGAAGTGGGCTTAAAAAAAAGTAGATTGGGTCAAAATTGTGAAAAAACTTGAATGCCAGACTTGAATATTAGGGTTTAGTCTTGATTTTTTAGACAATGGAGGGGAAGGGCATCCAATTTTAAATAAGAGAATGACATACATGGAGCTGTGCCAGGATCTATTTAGAAAAGAGAACAGAGCTGGTATGTAGTTGGGCGTGAGGAGGGCTATCACCCCTGTTTATATTGAAGGTAGTTATAACTGGAATTATACATAGGGATGAAATTACTAAAGGAGAAGAAGTAGAATGGGAAAAAGAAACTTGGGAAACACTTATATTTTAGGACAGTAGGAGACAAGCCAGAGGAGAGCTGGGGGAAAGGATCAGGGATAGATGCCAAAAGAGGGGGAGGTTTCTAGAGTATAGAACCTAGTTAATGGTGCTTTTGTGTAATCAAGGAATACAAGGATTGAGAAATGGCTGTTCGAATTAGGTACTGGAAGATCCTTGGTGACTTTTAAAAGAGCAGATGAAAGAGTAAGTTATAAATGAGAATTGAAGCCAGTAGGTACAATCTACTTTTTCAAGGGTTAGATCATGAGTAGTCTGAGAGAATATTGATTTTTGTCATTAGAAATTTTTTGGTTGCAAGTGATAGCAAAAGCAACCCCAGTTTTACATAAGTAAAGAATCTGCAGGGGCAGCTCAGGATAGATTTAGGGTTCAATCAACCCACTAGTCATTCCTGGTTTGACTTTGCTCTTTTGCTGTTTGGTGGCTTCTTCTTCAGGATCCTTGTGGCGGCAAGCTAGTTGTATACCATCAGCCTCATATCTCCCCAAGTTCAAATCCAGTGAAATCTAAAGAGAAGGCTTTTACCTAGATGCTTAAGCCAGGCCTTAGAATGTACTCTGGTTGGGCTTGGATTGGCTTGGCTGGAGTCAGGGGGCCATTCTTGATGGGGATAGAGTTCACTCATAGGTCCAAGCCTGAAGATGGAGCCCTAAGGAAGCACATGGACCAAGAATGGGAAAGGGCATGGTTCCCTGGAGGAGAAGCAAAGAACTTGACAGAAAAAGAAAAATGGCCATTGGTAGCAAAAACGAGAGTCCAAACACCAGGTCTGAAAGAAGACAGCTGATCAATTGAGGCCTGGAGCACAAGGGAGGGAACGCAATCAAGGTAGGATGGATGAAATCCATTTTAAAAGAAGAAAGCATTTTCATTTCTGAGTTGGAAGAGAGGACTAAAAAATGACACAGAAACAATTTGATATGTGGAGGGTGGGAAGTTGAGGATACATAGGCTCAACAGTTTCAATTTTCAAGTACACACTCAAGAAAGGGAATAGGTAGTATTAATTCTTTTTGAAGAATTATTTATATCTATTGCACCAATTATGTTATAGCAAATACCCAACAAATAGAGGCTGAAAATGAAATTCTATAGCTAGCCTACCAACTGCTCTCATTTTTTATGTGACAGACACAATCTTTACAAAGTTTAAGCCTGAATATTTTTGCTTTACATATGTTCTTCCTAATTGCACACTTTTAATTGCACACTCTTTGATACAGTAGATGTATCACAAATCACTTTAGCAGGTGTACTGGAAAAGACATTTAGCTTGCTTTTGTATTTTATTAGAAGTAATGCTACAATTATGATACACTTAGCTGCTTATTTTTCCCTGAGGTATTTCTGTAGCAGAAGTTTCCAAGAATGGATAATTGTGTGGAAGGGAATCAACAGTTTGTTCCTCTTAAGCATGTTGCAAAGCCACTTTTCATAAGGTAGGTACAGATGTCAGTGCTCCCAGCCATACATGGAATTACTCATTTCATCATATGTGAAGTATTACGGACGCTTTATTTCATTAATAGCTTTGCGATAACAACTACTATAACATGCTCAGCACTTACACTAGTCAGGATGGGTCTACAAACTTGAGTCATGTTAAATCATTTAATTCTCCCAACACTATGTAAGGGGAAAAACTTAACGCTCTTTGTTTCTACGGAGAAGGAAACTAAGATCAAAGAGGTTTTTAAGTAAAGTGCTAGGAGGTGGTAGAGTAGGTCTTTAAACCACAGAAACCTACATCCAGAGCCCACATGCTTAACAACTAGATATACTGCCTTGTGATTGTTTTTGATTAATATTTCCCCAAGTGCTGCTAATAATTTGTACACATTTGTGCGAGAATTTCATCATATCCTTTTCTGTAAGATTCTTTTTTGATGGTTCTGCTCCATCAGAAGGGATAAGATAGGGACAACCGTGAGATATTTCTCATGGATTTGGATATCTCAGACGGTCTGAATGAGGAGATTTATTATAATTCATGCATTTTTTTTTTTTACTCCTTGACAATCTGGAAAGTTCAGAAACTAAGAATTCCATTGCTAAATATCAAAAATAAATGCAGTTGTTTCATCCACTCTGAATACCCTAGGCCTTTTTTTAGTTTCTGAAGATTCTATAATTCAACTCTGCCAGTTACCATGGAAACATACCTTCTGGGCCTGCTTGAACATCTGAAATGTGGGTATTGCTTTGATATGGTAAGTTTGAGCCAACTCCTGAGAAAGGAAAGAAATGGCATGAAGTCACAGATTTTGTATCCTCACTCTATACCGAGCCCAGAACTTGATGACTCCTCAGGAGGCATGTCTGAAAGACCAGGGACAGCTAAGACTTGATAGATTCTCTTGCCAAGGAATGCCAAAGCTTCTAGGAATGTTACAATAGAAAAAGGGTTGGTCACTGAATTCCTGAGCTTTCTCCTCCAGAGAGGGCTGAGAGATGGAGGCCAAAACAGAACAGATGCCAAAGGACTAAATGAGCTCTATTTAAAAGAACTTGTGAAAGATTGCAGAGGGACCCTAGTGGAACCCAATATGGAGATAGCACACTGCAAAAATAAGGAAGAGTAAAGGTATCTTTACAACGTACACTTGAGACATGGGGTGATAACACTGGTCTTCCATTTTTAGTAAGGTTTACATGTCTCTTTCCTTTAAGCCCTACTCTCCCCTTCACTGCCTGTGTTTGTGAAAGATGAACTCAAAGATGAGAAAATATGTCAGAATTCAATGTTTTAATCAGAATTCAATGCTTTTGAATGCCAGTTTTTGTTTATTGTGTTCAAAAGTCAAACTGCCCATAGGATCAACAGAACTGGACCTTTCTTTTTCTTTTCTTTTTTTTAAATTTTATTTATTTGACAGAGAGAAACATAGCCAGAGAAGGAACACAAGCAGGGGGAGTTAGAGAGGGAGAAGCAGGCTTCCTGCCGAGCAGGAAGTCCGATGTGGGACTCGATCCCGGGTCTCTGGGATCTTGACTTGAGCTGAAGGCAGCCGCTTAACCAACTGAGCCACCCAGGCGCCCCTGGACCTTTCTTTCTAATATACATATCATTTTATGGGGTTAATCCCTACCCTGCCACCTATAACCCCCACAACGCACATCCACACATTAAATTATAATTTTCATGACCACAGCAGTGACAACTAATAAAGTTGTTAAAGAAAATTATGCATTCTGTTTCACCTTTAAAGGGAAAGAGTTATAATAAAAAAAGCAGACAATAAAATGTGTTGGTGAGGGTGTGGAGAAGCATGGAGAACATTCACACACTGCTGGTGGAAATATAAAATGATACAGCTGCTTTAGAAAACATCTTGCCAGTTTCTCAAAAAGTTAAACATAGAATCACAATCTATCGCAACAATTTTACCCCTAGATATGTACTCAAGAGCAATGAAAATATACATAAAAGTCAAAAGGTACACATGACCCAAATGTCCATCAGTGGCTGAATGGCTAAATAAAAGTTGCTAGAGCCCATACAATGCAATATTATTCAGCAATGAAAAGGAATAAAATATCGATACATGTTATAACGTGGGGGAACCTTGAAAACTCATGCTAAGTGAAAGAAGCGCATTGTAAATGACCACCTATTTGATGATTCCACTTATATGAAATGTTCAGAATAAGCAGCTCTATAGACAGAACATAGACTTATGGTTGCCCAGAGTTGGGAAAGAAGGAACTGGGTGACCACTAGAACTCCAAAAGTGTTTTTTCTTTGTTTTTTGGGGTGGTGAAATGTTCTAAAATTGGTGACAGTGGCGGTAGCACGACTCTGTGAATATAAGTAAGAACAAAGAGATAATGATTCTGGGTGTATTCTGAATGTACAATAGATGATTCAGCTTAAAGGGCAGTTAAACACTGTCATACTCTGATGAAGTTTGAAGGAAAGGAGAAATGGATTATCTATTATGTTCTGGGCACTATGTCATATATCTTCGTATTTTATCTCATTTTATATTCTGTTAGGTTTTATTTGCTCTGTTTTACAGATGAAGAAACTGAAGTTTATAGGTGATAAGTCACAAAACTACTACAGAAAAGGATGGGTGGATAACAGATTTTTGTTGTTGTTCTAAAGCTCAGATTCAATCCAATATGTGCAAAGATCACTTGTTAACTGTTTTTTTCTGAGATATAAATGGACAGATACTAGGAAGAATAATTTTTCAGATACTTTGTGTATATTAATTAATAAGGCACATTTTGCTGAGGACATGAGGCTGATTGTTTCTGGGGGGTGAGGAGTGAAGGTTCTAGGGAGGGAAACGAAGGAAGGATTTCTTGGAATTCCTTATGATGTTTAAAAAAAGAAAAAACCACAAAAAGCATAAGATACAGCAAGAGGAAGCCAAGTGTATTAATTAAAATGTCTGTAATGTATCGAATAAAGTTTTAGAAATTGATTAATAATCTACTACAAGGGCAAAACCCACAATTCACCTTGACCCCAACACTACCCAACTGCGACTGTCTGTGTAGAGCAGTTCTGCTCAGTAGGGTTCTGGGGCAGAGCTCACAGCAAGCGGAGAAAAATGTTGGGAAATCTCTCATGGTATGGGCAGCAAGAGAGCCACATGCTTGCTCACATACTTTAAAATTAATACAAAACATATGAGAACATTATGAGGGAGTTTACTGGCCATTATTAGGAAAAAAAAGTCGTGAAATTCTACTCGATGTAAAATGCACTATGTAATCACTGAGGCAGGGCTGTCAATGACGTTGCCTTTGGTTTTATGTGTCCCCATGGAAGGATTTAAGATTCTTACCTGAGAATCATCCACATCCACATTAGCAAACATTACATTTCGGTACTGCAGAGACATTGCCTTCAAAATAAAGGAATAAAAATTCCCTATTAGCTTAGCATTAATGCTAAATCACACATGTGAGTTACACACTTGTCTTTTGGCAACAACAAACAATGAACAAAAAGATTGTTCAAGAGAGCTGAGCACCAGAGTCTGAAGAACGAGACTGAAGATCAGAGTTTCAAATCTGGGAAAGGAAGCAAAGAAATCACAACATGTGCATGGTGGGTCTAGATCTGCTCTGCAGGGTGAAGGGACAGATAGTAGCTTTGTCCTCGAGTGGCCGGAGGTCGGGGGCTGCCTTCAGTAGTCTGCAGGATACAGATCTCTGAACCAGCACCCAAACTCTGCTTTTACTTTCCCCTCTTACCAGGCTTTTTGAGAGGCTCTTACGACTGAGGTGATACAACACATGTATGCTGACCCTCAGTTGGCCTAACTGCTTTTTGCTTCCATTGACGTCTTGCATGCTCTACTACATTTTGAGACTATTTTCCAAGATGCTTTGCTAGCTCTCTTCCACGTAGTTCCGCTAACTGGAAGCATTTTCAGGAAAACAGAAGTTGGGAGAAGGAAAGCCGCAGCTCTTCTCCTGCTTCTGCTTTGTTCTGAAAGCATCTTTGGCAGCGAGTGGTGACAAAAGTGACAAAGGTGTTGATAATGGGTCTGGGAACCATGACGGAGCAACCTCGATGGAGCAGCAGCCTGGAAATTCAGCTCTTGTTTTTTGTTTTTGTTTTTGTTTTCAGACAGTTGTGTTCATGTTTGAAGGACACTTAATAGCATCTTGATTTGTTTGCTTAACATCATATCTCAGGCATTTCCAGTGACCTATTTCAAATGGACCTCTCTCTGATGGTATGATGTACACAGAGACAGAGGGGACTCTTCTGTCAGAGGGATTCTCTCCAATTGTTGTCTGTGGGTTGCGACCCAAGTGGGAGCTCTTTCTTCAGTGGTCCATCAAGGTTGTGAAAATGGGGAAAATCTCTTAGATAATGGAGAATTTTTCAGACAGAAGAGAAGTTGATTTGGGTCAGCAGCATCTCTGTGCCTGGCAGGAAAAGAGTATCGCCCATGAACTCCAGGGCAATTGACTTGTACTTTTAGAGTTTGAAGATTTACGGACGTTCCCCAGTAGGAGTCATGGGAACGACTTTGACTTACGTGGACATCTAACTGTATTTATGAAGTTTTCAGAGCCTCACCAGTCTGCCAGTAAATGGACAGGGTTCTGGCAGTTGGCATTTTTGCATCAAGTTGTACATATACATGGGATAGATACAGGTTCTTTGCTCAGTTGAGTTCCTCTACGGACATTGCCTTCCCTCATTATCCCATTCCATCCACTTAGAACCCCATCCCCACCCCCATCCACTCTTCCCTCTGCTCTGTTCTTCCTCATCTGTAGTCTGCTACCATTTGGTTACCTATTCCGTTGGTCTTAACTCTAAAATAGCTCCCGAATTTGATCCTCCTTTTTTTCTTCTCCAAAACCACTGCCATAGTGTTGGAAAACCTATCATTGAGATTGTTGTCACCTTGGGTTAATTGCCTTCAGTCTTTCTAATCTATTTGTATACAGCATGGCTAAAAATATTCTCTATAACCTCCACATAGCCATGGCAAAACCCTTTTTAAAGTCTTGTTCTATCTACAGCAACTCATTAAATTATAACACAAGGTTCTTCTTGATTTGGCCTCAACTTTCTATTTGAGGCTCATTTGTCACCACTCCCATCGTGTATGTTGTAAATTAGCCTCACGGACTATTTATTTGCTTTTCCATGATGATACCATGAAATTTCTCAACAAATGTTTAACTTCTCCTTTCCCAGAAATGCTCTTCTCAGGGTTTGAAGCCCAGTGATCCTCTTTGCCCAGGGTCAGCAAACCGCCCACTGGACACAGCCAGGTCTCCACATGGTCTTGTAACTTACATCGTATCAGAACACGGTTTGCCTGTTCATTTGTGCATTGCCACTGGAAGCTTCCGCACAGCAAAGCTGAGTAGTTATCACAGAGACCACAGACTTGAAAATACTGACTGTCCTGTCCTTTACAGAAGTTTAGCTGGCTTCCATTCCACCTTCCTGCAGAGCCTGGAAAGGAAAAGAGGTAGAGAGTCCTTGGGCTCCCTTGCCGCTAGAGTTCTGGATGCAAATTGGTTTTACCCGTGAGATACATGCAGGAGAGACATGGAAGGCAGAAGTGAGACAGAAGCTACTTTCTTCTAATCTTTGGATGTTCCTGCTGGAAAGCAAGACTGTGCGTAATGGAAGTGGGTTTTGCTGGAGGCAGCAGTGGAAACCAGACTCGGGCTCTGCTGCCCAGACGTCACCTTCCCGGACGTCCAGAGGCACTTGCAACAGCAGAAGCCTCGTGATTCTGGTTCTGATTCCCAACTAATGCTCTATTGTCATTTGTTTTTTTTTCCTTTTGGGGGAGGGGGGTAGCTTCCCATCCCCCCTCGCTTCTGATTATGGCCAAGTTAGGATCTTCAAATGTGGGTATGTAGTGTTCTGAGAGAATCATTCATGGAACCCATTCATAATCTTTCAATAATTTTCAAAGCAATTAATTCTTTGTATTAAGATTCTTTTCTGTTTAAATTGGTTTCTGTTGCCTGCTTTGATCTCTGACTAGTAAAGTGACCTAGGGTAAGTAAAGCCCTTTCTCCACCCCCTTATGCACTAGAAGTTTAAAAAAATTACCCACAAGGTACTTGAATACATTATCATGCAAAAGTTCAAACATTACAAGAAAAATAAAGGAATCCAAATTTAACACCCTTTTGCAGAAAAAAAAGCTTCTTTGATATGCATCCTTCTGTTCCCCTTTTTTCTACATATATTGTGTGTATATATACATACACATACAATATGTATGTGTTTGTTTTTCATAAATGAGACCATCCTATATACATTTTTCTATACTGTACTCTTTACTTAATACTACATTATCTTGGAGACAATGTCACCATTCTATATAGGTCTACTTGATTCTTTTTAACAGCTGGATAGTTTTTTCAGTATGAATGTGCCAAATTTTAAAACTATATTTGCATTAATCTGGATTCCAACAGGAAACAGATGGCACATTCAAATTAGGATCATTTGGGGAGGTTTATCTCTAAAGGGCTAACTATATCTATAAAGGTAGGAATGGATATAGGAAGAGCTGCAGGAGCCAGACAAAATAGTGGCAGAGCTGTTACTGCCCTAAGGGCAAAGGTATGAAGGGCGGAGTTACTAAGTCTTAGATTTCATTGCACTGTCTGGAAATGTCACATGTTGGCTCTTAGAATTTGATCAGCTTTGACTGTGAGCCGTGTCAGTTCATTTACACTCTGGAAGCTGAACACTGAATACTTTCTTTCTTCAAGTTTTGAGCAGCATCAGAATAAAGGGTCCTATGAGATGTTTTCTCTGGATAGTCCAAAAAATTTGAGGCATAGAATGGATGTTGAGAAGTCATGTAGCCAATTTCTGTGCTTGAATGTAGGTTTGCTTTTAAATCAATGTCAAAGGTTGTGACTGCAGTTAGAATGAATTTAGGTAGATTCAAGACACTAACTGAACATCAAAAAAAAAGAACAGAGAAACCAAAAAAACCCTCAAATTTCAAAAAAAAAAAAAAAAAAGAGTTCAAATTGAAATGCTAGAAACCTTGCTGAAAAGAAACCAGAGTATTTTTAGTCATGTAGAGAAATCAAAACTTCTTTAAATTTGAAGAAACAGATTTCACAAAATTGACCATAAGTGTGAAACTTCTCCATGATAAGGAGAAATGAAAATGCGCTGCGGTTCTTTCTGTGGCATGTGATACCAAAAATAAATAAAATAGTGAAAACTTTTAAATGGAGCAATAAGGAAATTAGATGAAACACTGTATAGACCTCAAAGTTACCATCTGGAGACCCTACCAAAAAATGAATGAGGGGCACCTGGGTGGCTGAGAGGGTTAAGCCTCTGCCTTCCGCTCAGGTCATGATCTCAGGGTCCTGGGATTGAGTCCCAGATCTGGCTCTCTGCTCAGCAGGGAGCCTGATTCCCCCTCATTCTCTGCCTGCCTCTCTGCCTATTTGTGATCTCTCTCTGTCAAATAAATAAGTAAACTCTTTAAAAAAAAATGAAGGAATGTGTACATGGAAAAAAGACCCAAATAAAATTATATGATTATAACTAACTAGAATATTTTCTTAAAATATTTTATAAAGTATAAAATATAAAATATTTTATAAAATATTTCCTAAAATATTTTATAAAATTATATGATTATAATAACTAGAATATTTTTCTAAAATATTTTATAATTTTTTCAATAAACGACTCCAATATTTGGAAGTTCTGAACTCTGGAACTTGGTAAAATGTTATTATGAATAATTCATTCATTGTACAATTGTACTCTTTTGCACATCTTGATGCCCCTTGCAGAATTATCCACAGACAAGTACTATTAATCTTCTGGTATATGTGGTAATGATCTTATCAGATCTTGGTATATTATCATCAGGATAATCAGGATGCTTCAAAAAACTATGATTCCATATGGCTCATTAGTGCAAACTTTTAAGATTGAGAAAATTATTAGGGGATTTAAAATTCCTTCTAAAACTAGGAAATATATACAGGCAATACTTGCATGAACAAGAGGATAAATCCTTTGGCAAGGACCACACCATTTTGCTGAGAATTCAACCACGACAAGTTTGCATCCGGCAGCTTTCAAAAATGTCTTTAATTCATCCTGAGACCAGAGCATAAATGAAATATGCATCACCACTGCATTTCATAAAGCCTTGCAGATAATAAATAACATTTCAATTCTTGAAAACCTTAACAAGGTACCCCACTTCAGGAAACACAACTTTCCTAGATGTCCCTGTGGTCACATATATTTATCTTTCTAAGTATACACAAGTGACCCCTAAATCTGCAAAAGGTGATTAGGAGTGTATTTACCAAATGGTGGTTCGTAATGGTAGGTTACCTCTGGGGATAGGTAAGATTGACCAATGAAAGACAAGAGGTGGAGGGTAGTGGTAGATAGTTGTTCAAAGTGGACATCTATATTTGACTTTTTAAACAAGGACCTAAACACACATTAATAGTGAAATTTAAAAGGAGAAGAAGTAACCTAACACCTTGAATCCTTTTCTTGTTTTTGTTTTGCTTTGGGAGGTAATCATTACCAAACCTATAGTCAAATCATACATTTAAGGATTTGACATTCTTCTGAGTATCTTCAGTGAATTTTCCATCAGCTGTCCAGACCACTTAAGTAAAGCTTTCCCTTTCTAGAACCTTGGGTCATTTTATCATAACTTCCTTGGCCTCTGACTGGGCACAAGGCAAGTGCTCATGGAGCTGGTATAGTTGATGAATAATTTGCTAATAGTGTTCTGTTCAAGACTTACTTTTCCTTTTCTCACGGGAATAGCAATGATGATAGTAGCTAATTTACTCTGGATCTGGTGTCCTCTCCCTCAATCTTTACTACCGGCCTCTGGAGTGGGTATTAGTTTTATCTCCATTTTGCAGATTGAAAAAAACAAGAGGTTATTAACTTTCTCCTGGTCAACCAGCTGGTTGGGGCTGCTAACCTAAGAAGTCTAATCCAGAGTCCCTTTCCCCAAGCACTACACAAAATCATCTCCTGAGATCTTCCTATTAATGGGGTTTACTCTCCCTCTTACTGGCCCTAATTCTATCATGTACTCATCCTGGCACTGATCATTAAGATGGGGGGATGGAGTCATTAATTAGATCAAGACAAACTGGGCCTATCCCTGGAATTAGGGATGGGATTAATTCCATACAAATGGCATACTGCTCTGTAACAGGGGAATCTTGACAATTATGTTGTCATTTGATTTAGTTTCAAGCAGATGAAACAGATAATTTAAAGAAGATATGCTCTCTTTCTTTACCCATATTCCTCTAGGATGGGGGTTACTTAATCCTCAAAGAACTACGCTAAGCTTGGATTTCTCACTTGCTTCTGGAATTATACAGTAGGTGTCATCCTCCCAGGCCCTCAACACCTTCACTTATTAGCAGTTGCTAGGCTGTAAACTGACCTAGCTGGATCCATGAATTTAACTTGGCTAAGTCCTCTGGAGTGAATACCTCCATAGGATACACACTGGCTAGACAAGTAACTATTAAGACTGATGCTATGCCAAGAAAGAGATACACTGCTAGGATATAGCTGTGTGCAAAAATATTTCCCTGCCTCCACTGAGCTTATTTATCTTTTTATCTTTTTAGAGATTCTATTTTTTTTTTAAGATTTTCTTTATTTAGGGGCGCCTGGGTGGCTCAGTTGGTTAAGCGACTGCCTTCAGCTCAGGTCATGATCCTGGAGCCCCGGGATCGAGTCCCACATTGGGCTCTCTGCTCAGCGGGAAGCCTGCTTCTCCCTCTCTCACTCCCCCTGCTTGTGTTCCCCCTCTGGCTGTGTTTCTCTCTGTCAAATAAATAAAATCTTTAAAAAAAAAAAAAAGATTTTCTTTATTTATTTGACAGAGAGATAGAAAGAGCCAGACTGCACAACTGGAAGGAATGGCAGAGGGAGAGGAAGCAGCAGGCTCCCCACTGAGCAGGGAGTTGGATGGGGGGGCTCGATGAGGGGCTTGATCGCAGGACCTTGGGATCACAACCCAAGCCGAAGATAGATGCTAGACCACCTGAGCCACCCAGGTGCCCCTGGAGATTATGTTTAGAGGCAGAAGCCGCTGGTGAGATCGATAAGTGAAATATGCTCTGAGTTAGTGATTATTGTTAATAAAGAAAAAGGGAGAAAGATAAAGCCAAAAGGAAGGAAATGAGCTATAGTCTGGTGGCCAAGGCTCACCTCGAATAGTAGGTGACATTTGGATACAGACATGAAGGGGACGACAGCCTGAGGAGAGGTCTCTGAGGAGGAGATGGAGAGGGCATCTTGCAGTATGGATAGTGAGACCCTGGGTTATTCTGTGGGATTCCCAGATAATAAAAAATAAAATAAAATAAAATAAAATAATAAAATAAAATAAATAAAATAAAAATATCATATATATATAAAATAAAATAAAAATTAAAAAATGTGTGCTATTTTAATACATTTTCTTATAGAAAATCTACATGGCAATGCCTTCTTTTAATCTGGTCAGCTGCACTTTTGTGACCTTACATATAGCTGCATTTCGGGAAAAAAAGTCAAAAGTATAAGTTGGAGGGTGCTGATGGATGGCAGGCCCAAGCCCCTCTGCCTCCCCCCTTCCCTCCAGGTCCATGCCTCCTATAACAGGGCCTGGCATCAGAATGTTTGGCTTCTAATGCCCACTTCCTTCCTAAATGGTGTAGAACCTTAACCACTCTTAAATTTCTTCTTTATAAATAAAGAACTCTCCCTGGCCTATCCATACATTTAGATTTTTTGTGGCAGTAAAACCGGACAATGGATAGAAAGTGGCTTTAAGTGGTACCTGGGTGGCTCAGCGGTTAAGAGGCTGCCTTCAGGTCATGTCATGATCCCAGGGTCCTGGGATCAAGCCCTGCATTGGGCTCCTTGCTCAGAGGGAAGCCTCCTTTACCCTCTCCCCCTCTCCCAAACCCCCTGCTTGTGTTCCCTCTCTCGCTGTGTCTCTCTATGTCAAATAAATAAATAAATAAAATCTTAAAAAAAGAAAGAAAGAAAAGGCAAGAAAGCAAGCAAGCAAGCAAGAGGCTTTATAAAATACCACCTAAGGAACTGTTGATACTGTTGGCTTGTCATTTTTCATTTGTCATTCCATAGGCATGTCTGAGGTTTCTGTTTTCTAGAATAAGAGAAATATATAGACTTTAACTTTCATAAGCATTCCAGGTACAACTAAGGTGGTATCAGTGGGATCAAATACAGGACAGGATGTGTGAGGAGTTGCCTGGATTCAGCTAGAGTCAGAGGAAAACACAAGAATCAGAGAGGAATAAAACCCTTTCAGCCAATTTGTTCATTGGCTATTCTCTAGACAGTGCCATCTCTTGAGCAACCAAAAAGAGAGCAAGACTTAAAAAAAGTCTCCTCTTGCTACAGAGCAGTGAAGGCATACTAATAGAGGAAATCATTCTTAAAGTTTATCCAATCTGTTCTCAAGGTTATCTCTTTTGAAGTATCAGTGAAGCCAGATAAATACTTGCCATGTCTTTAATAATCTGAACCATGATTTACTGGGAATTGCTGACGAAATCTGCCTGTTGGTTCAGTTGGTTCAGTTGGCCCACTGTAGCAGACTCTCATGAAAGGATTCTAGCTGGAATAGAGGGTAACTTCTCTATGACATCATTAAACATGACATTTCAGAACCTTGAACTTTGGCAGCCTGGAAGCGAATTTCACTTTCATGTCACTTTCATGTCATGACTAGGGTGTCAGCATGTGGTCAGCCAAGAGCTGGCCAACTGCAGGCCTTGTGTGTAGACTTAATAATGAGTCTCTCTACTGTTGATCTTCTGTCATCTATTTCCATGACCCTTCTTCCTTCTCCACTCCCTACAACCACCAAATGAGAAATAAGCAAGCTAATATTGAATAAATGAAGATTATTTTCATTTAGGAGTTTGAATGGATTACTTTGCAGTTGAGAAAAATATGAAAGCTTTAATCCTTTAATTGTAAGCTTCTCAAAAATTAGATTTTATGAGTCACTGATTCCTAAACTTTGTTATTTTGCTCTAATCATTTAGGAGGCAATGACATTTCACTCTTATGGACTGGGACACAGGTTGGCAAACTTTTTCTGTAAAGAACCAGATAATTCGGGCTTTCTGGACCACACGTGCCTGGACTTTGTTGCCTATTCTTTCTTTTCATAATCTTTCAAGAATGCAAAACCACTCTTAGCTGGCGGGCCATACAAAAAACCAGCATTTTGCCAAATCCTACACATGGTGATTTGTCATTTTTCAGCATTCAGTGTTAGAAAATAACCCAAACGTGGCCATGACAAATGTTCCCCTAATCTTCTTCGGAGTCATAACAAGAGAAATGAAAGAAGTTGCAGAATTCTAGAATAACACAAAAACAGCAAAATCCTCCTTTCTGGCTTTTCTGCACACCCAGTGAGGTCTCTCAGGTATGGGAGTTGCCCGCCTTTCCTTTTTTGTATGTATTAGATGAAGCGTGAAGTCTGCGTATTTCCTGTATGGCCACAGGTCAACTTGGCCTTTGTAGCAGTTATTGTCTACCCCCTCTCAGTAACTGCTTCCTCCACTTTTCACCAAAAACCACACTGATTTTCCCGTTGTTGTTTTTTTTTTTTTTTTAAACCCTCTATTTTATAGCAGCTATGTAGTTTGTGTCGGATTAATCTAACCCTAAATTCAGGGTTAGACCCTTAATATCTTAATCCAACCAACACTCTTATCTTTAGGTCAAGAGTTAATGACAGGAGAAGAAAGCAAGCATTTCTAGCAAGTGTGATGGAGTCAGTAAAACCTTCTCTTTCCTCATCTGGATGTAAACAAGATTCTGGCTCTCAGCTCTTCCAAAACACACAGGAACCCAGTCTTTGTTTAAGGCCCATATTCCACAGAGATGTGAGGAGACATCAAAGAAAGTTGGGGTTTTGGTGATATCTTGATCCACAGGATTAAGCGTGGCCAGTAACTCAAGCTAAGTCTGAAATGTTCATTTCCACAGTAAATTCCTTTATAGTTTAAACAGGATTAAGGTGGGATTTCTGGTAGTTATCTAGAAAGTATTCAGATACAATATTATAGAAATTTCTCTCCGAGTCAAACTGCAAGCACTATAACTAACATCACCATGGGTGCTTTAAAATTTCTTACATAAGATATGCCACATTAGAGCAAAATATAATGTTAGGATCAGGGAATTTAATTTGTTTCTGATATATCTAGGCTCGAAATAGTCATGAACGCTCTGCAATGCCCTGGGAGAACGTGGAAGAACATGAGCTTTGGGATTCAGACAAATGTTATTTTTCCACTTCATGGTAGGTGCTATACTTGGATAAAATAACTTGGTTTCAAATCTGAGTGCTGCTCTTCTGAGATCTCGAACAAATTACTCCTTATTTCCTCATCTGTGAAATGGGGATAATGTTTGCCTCATAAGGGTATGGTGAGGATGAAGAAATAAGAAAAAAATATCTGGTCAAGTGTGAACAATTCCTACCCCAAGCTAGTAAAGACATGCATTCCCTTCTGGATTTCCAAGTTTATACTTCTGAGAGGGCTTTCTTACCTCTTAGAGAATAGAAAGCAAACCAAAATTCAACGTGCTCCCTTTTGAGCTGGCAGAACTCTAAAAAGAGAAACAAAATCCAGGTGATGGTATGCTAGGTTGGCCATACCACTAAATATTTTAGCAATAAACAAAGCCTTTTATTCATCTTGACAAGAGTCCTAAGGTCTGGCAGCACTGGGCCTGTAGTCTTGTATTGCATGACAACAGTCAGGTAGAGATTGGTGACTCCCCCCCCCCCCAGGGCACACCCTTTCCGGTTAACCAATATCCTCACCATCTTCTACCACTTCAAGAACTCAAGGTGGAATGGCAAGGTGACTTTCTCTTGTGAGTGTGCAGCTTTTTTTTTTTTTTTTTTAAAGATTTTTTATTTATTTGACAGAGAGAAACACAGCCAGAGAGGGAACACAAGCAGGGGGAGTGAGAGAGGGAGAAGCAGGCTTCCCGCTGAGCAGGGAGCCCGATGTGGGACTTGATCCAGGGTCTCTGGGATCGTGACCTGAGCCGAAGGCAGTTGCTCAACCAACTGAGCCACCCAGGTGCCCCAAGTGTGCAGCCTTTTGACTTGTACTACAATAAGTACTTAAAGTATTTCTAATGTCATTCCTTTCTCTTTGCCTCTAGGGTTCCCTACTCATCCATACTACTTGGCTGGTTTGTGTTGGCATTTGAGTTTGAGACCCCCAGTGCTGATGTTTCTACCGTCACAGCCAGGATTTTTTTTTTCCTGGCCATATATTGAAGCTCTTATCATCTCCTTCTCCTTTTCTCTCTTTTTCATCCAAGAAGGAAAGACAGATGTAGACACATATTGTACATCCTCCAAGGCCCCAGTTAGGAACCACTGCTCTGACGTGTGGGATCGGTTCTAGGCACCACTTTATTTAGGTTACCTTGCAAGTACCCAGTTAGTTAAGGGGACTATGTCTGCTCTACAGGTGAGATGATCAAGATATAGCATTGTAAGTTTAGACATGTTATCCTGGGCAGAATTTAGAATCAAGTCTGGGGCACCTGTCACTGTCACACAGGGAGGAACATGGGGTCAGCTAAAATATACAGGTCTCTTACAAAGCCATTTTACAATGGATGAAATGAACTTCGGAAGTGAATTTCTTTCTTCTCTGCATTAAGACCACATCTATCATTTCTATCTTCTTTTTCCTCACAGGATTAGGTCATTCAGAACTTTCCTCCACTGCATTTGTAAAGAAAGAAGTACAGAATTAACCCTCAGGCTGCTGTACCAACAAACTCCTGCCACATTCTGGGGTTCCTGGAAGTTGAGCAAGGCGAGGTCAGTAATTCTGCCTTTCAGCCCTTGTAGACTTTTCCTCCGAATTCACTCATACTGTCAGAGTACAAGTTGGTAGCTCACAGAAATCTGTTTATTCTTAACTGGAATCAAGCACTATTAAAACCTAGAAAATGGCCAGCTTCATAAAAACGGACACTTTTGTTTTTTTTATGGTTTGCAAAGAAAGTGCTTAGTCGATAGACAGGGTAAATTTCAAGTCCTGGAAAAAAGCTCCTGGTCAAGTCTTCTGTAAAAAAGAGCAACCAGCCTTCCCCTTTGCACTTGACTGCCTTCTTTGTTTTCCTGACGTGCACGCACATGTATTTTCCTAGATTTACTTCTGACCTCATTGTTAGAAGCAGGAAACTTGAATGTAATCTGGGTGGAGTCTCCGTTTGAGAAGTCAGGGTGGGGGTGGGGGTGTGTGTGTGTGTGTGTGTGTGTGTGTGTGTGTGCGTGTGCCTGTGTTTTAGTTGATCCGGGGTGGAATCCTGAGGGTGAATTTTAAACCTTGAAAAAATTGAGAGTGGGCAGATGAGAAGTAAAGAGGAGAAAAGCTGATCAGAGGAAAAGGGAGAAAGGAAGGGCAAAAGAGGAGAAAGGGGAAAAAATGTTTTACAGAATAAAAAAAATACAGAAATCATTCCTAATCATTATTTGGAATCCACCTCAGAACTTAGAGGCCTGTCAGAATGGTAAGGAGCATAGGGGTGCCTAGTGGCTCAGTCGGTTAAGCATCTGCCTCTTGATTTCAGCTCAGGTCATGTTCTCAGGGTCATGGGCTAGGAGCCCCACACTGGGCTCTGTGCTGGCCACGGAACCTACTTGACATTCTCTCTCTCCCTCTGCCCCTGGCCACCCGCCCTCAAAATGTTAAATACCACAGAAGTAAGTAAATAACTAATAGAAAACTCATGATCATTATTAGTCTTATCCTAAGAAAAATAGTCAGTTTTGTGCTCTCTTACCAAAAGCCCTGGTGAAATCTTCCTCCTTGTAGAGGTTTAGCGTTTGCGTGGGCGCTGAGAGGGAGCAGCTAAAGGATCTTCATCTGGGAAGGATAGGAGGGGCTTCTCTAAAGCACTTTGCGGGAGAGGCAGAGAACTGGACCCACTCCTAGAGTCTTGCCACTCAGTACTCGCCACAGACCAACAGTATCAGCATCATCTGGGAATTTGTTGGGGGGGGGAAGAAAAGGAGCTACAGGAACAACAAAAAGAATAATAAATGCAAGAAGGAGGATGAAAAGGGAATTGTAAACAGAAAGGATAAAGGATTTACAACGAGGACTTTATGTGCAGGGGGAGGGTGCTATAAGACCTTAGGTCAAGGTCATTCGTAAATATTGGCATCACCTGGGAGCTTGATAGACGTGCAGAACTTCAGGCTCCATCCTGTATTCACTGCATAAGAATCTGTATTATAAGGTTCCCCAGGGGATTCTTGTGCACACCGATTCTGGGAAGCAGTGCTCCAGCGGGATGTTTCCATCAGGGAGTTGGCAAACCCAGGGCTGAGAGCACTAGCGTTAGTGTTCCCAAGAACCGTGAGAAAGGCAACTTCTCAAACCCCACCCAGGACCTACTGAATCAGAATCTCTGAGGGTGGGGCCCAGATCGAGAGGTTTTAACAAACAGTCCAGGCGATTCTGTGGCAAGCTCAAGTTTGAGAACCACTGCACTGGAAGTTTTTTTAAACAATGGGGTGGATTTATGTTGGTTTGGGGTGGTATGTCTTCAACACCGTAACAATGCAGGAATATCATTCAAAATACCTGACACCCTGAGTGACTTGGAGGCTGATCAATCTGAATGGACAACAGGTGTGCATCTGCTCCGTGGCGGGGGGGCGGGGGCGGGGGCGGGTGAGGGCTGCTCTCCCAGGAATTAACATCTTGGGTTGCTGGATTTAGGGGAGATCAGGAATATCCTAGCGGTGGGAATGAGTCAGCCTCAGTTGGATTGGGGCATGAGGGTGGGGTTGGGGGCAGAGGCTACTTCTCAGCCATTATATATTCCAGTAACTTAACAACTAGTTAAACTGGCAGTTCCTGCCGGAATTGACCCAAGATCAGCCTTGCGATCTTTACAGGAAATGTAACAACGCTTCCCAGAGATCAGGTGGGCATCTGCAACATGCAGATGTAAGTTCTTTACCAGGCAACCCCCAAAACAAATTCAAAATAAACAGCCATATTTTCTTGGGGTTTCAGCACTAAAATAAGAATTTATAAACTTCCGTGATCCCTTCACTACCAGGAAGCAAAACCATGTGAGGTCCCTGAGCCAAGGGCTAGTCTCCGGAACAGAGCAGGAAGGAGCTCTAGCATTTAAAAGGCACTTGGCTCATGGTAATGGGGCAGGAATCACAATGGTGGATAGTAGGAAGTATACACATCTTCAGTCATGTGGAGAAAAAGAAAGATCCAGATGGAAAAGGACCATTCTCACTCTTCATTCAACCCTGCACTGTGCCTTCAGGGAAGTGAATGAAAGTCTAAGTGTGGAAAACTGTGCCAGGGCAAAGTGTTCACAAAAGTGAGTTACTTAATGTTAGGGCAGCAGTTAACACAGAGCAAATCCCGCCAGAACGGGGCAAACCCACACCTCTGGCTTCTGTGGGTTGTCTGTGATGCTCCGCGGGGAGAAGCGGAAACCGCCGTGACACTTTGGAAATCTTCATTTACTCTGTGTCACCCCCATTTCCACAGGAAGCTTACAATCTCTCTAACAGACTTGATGCTTCCTGTAAAAATCTACAGTTAACTATGTATTTCTGATTACTTTTATCATAAAAGCATTTGAAAATACTGAAAACTAGAAAGAAAAGCAACTGGGATCCATGCTCTCTAAGACTATATGATCACCACTATACGTGATGTCACACACACACATTTATATGCAATATGTGTGCGTTCCCACACCAATAAGGAATTCTGGGGACACCAACAGAGTGTCCTATAATTCAACTCAATTCTGACACTATCTACTCAGAGATAGCATTAGACCCCACTGGAGGGTTCTGTCCCAGAAGACCCAGCCCCTCAGATCCTAGTTACAAGCCCAGGGGGTTTACCTGTGCTCTGACTGGCTGTGAATGAGAAGTTCCCACGACCCTCTCCTTGGGTTTGATTAATTTGCTAGAGTGGCTCACAGAGCAGAGAAACACTTTACTTATTAGATCATCAGTTTATTGTAGAAGGAGATAACTTGGGAACAGCCAGACAAAGAGATGCTATGCCATCTCCAGGCAGGCCATTCTCCCTGAACGTCCACTTGGTCATCAACCCAGAAGCTCACTGAACCTGGTCCTCTTGGGGTTTTTGTGAAGGCTCCTTACATAGTCATGGTTGATTAAATCATTGGCCATTGGTGGTCTGGTCGACTTCCAGCCCCTTGCCCCTCCCCGAGTTTGGGGAGGGAGGTGGTGTTGAAAATTCCAACCCTCCAACCACAAGGCTGGTTTCCCTGGCAACCGGCCCTGAGCGCAGTAGGTTACCTCAGGGCTTTCCAAAAGTCATCTCATTAGCAAACCAAAGCACCTTTACCGACCTTATCACAAGTCCTTACCGAGTTTTGGGAACCGGTAGAAGAGCAAATATTTCTTATTATATATCACAGTATCACAATATGTGTAATTCAGTTTCACTGAATGGCTATCATATTATTACACGATTTTGTATTTGTTCTTCCGCTTAAAGTTTAATGTCATGCCAGGGTAATTTTCCAATTACCTAATGTAGTCGGACCACATGATTTTTTTTTTTTAAGTGGAGCCCCAAAAAGGGCTTGAACCCATGACCCTGAGATCCAGACCTGGGCTGAGATCAAGAGTTGGATACTTAACCGACTTGAGTCACCCAGAAGCCTCCCCCACCACATGAGTTTTAATTGTGGCATACATACCACTTTATCATTTTAGTCCATCATGTTTTAATCAACTTGTTTTTGTATTAAGTCTTTTACAACCTTACAGTCATAAACAACACTGCAATGAACCGTAAAAACTCTTCTTTCTGTTAGAATCTGATTTCCTAGGACTGTAACTATTGTTAGTGATTTTAATCTGTAATGTCAAACTGTTGTCTGGAGCGCTCATCCCAATCTGCACACACTAGCCGTCCATGAACTTGTTATTATAGTCTTAGTTTTTATTTCCTTGATTACTAGTATGTTTGAACACATTGTTATTTTTTAATATGAAACTATTTAGTATTTGCCAATTTTTTTTACTAGGTCTGTTTAATTTTTAACTTGTAAAAGGATCTTTATATTTTAAGTGTTTTAGTAATTGATGTTTCTTTTTTAATACAGAAATTAAATTTTTTTCAGTCAAATTTATTGATCGTGTCTTTTGACATTTTTGCATTGGTGATATGATTGAAAAGATACTCTTATTTTGTGGTTATTTACGTAGATCATATTTTTCCTAATAACAAAAAGTAATTCTAGTTTTTACATTAAACCTTTTAAGTTAAAACACATCCTAAAAACCCAAGATAATCAAAATACACTGTTAAAAAAAATTCATCCAAGTCAATTTGAAGATCAAACTGGTTTTATTAAATGATTCATGACTCTGGCAGCAAGCATCCCATCTACCAGGTAGGGGGGAACTCCAAAGGGCTAAAGAAAGCGAAAGGTTTTTAAAGGCTGGCCCAGGAAGTCAGAAACAGAAGGATTATTACAGGTGAAGTAACCTTCATGTGGGGACAAAACGGTTTTAGTAGGTGGAATAATTATCCTCCTTTGAGGGGATGAAGAGGGCCCAGGTGATAAGCTGCCTTATTGGAACTGACTATAAAATCCCTAACTGGTTAAAGGTTACATTTCTGGGGTGTTGAAACTGTAGTTAGGTTAGGTATTAAATCTTGGTTTACTGACTTGGGGCCTTAACCTAAGGGATGCCATTTTGGGCATAGGGATTTCTTTTTAACAACATAAAGAATAAAAGATGTAGCCACCTCTCAACGAACAAAATATTATATTCACTGCTTCCCTGTTGTGTCCATGTACATTTTACCTTTCTTTCACTATCTATTGTTATGGGAAGAGAGGAGAATACACATACATTTCTCTATATTCACATATTCAGTCAATTTACTGAATGTCAATCAATCTCTTTCCATTGCCTTGTGATGTTTCTTGTATGATCTACTCAAGTCCTATCTCGTAGAGCATGTTAAGCACTTTTTCCTCCACTGGCTTTTGTGTTTACTCTGGCCTCAGAATCACATTTATTTATTACCCATTTAATGAAAATATAAAAGCTAATAGGATTACTTGCTCTTGCAAACTTTTTTTAGCTCTGAAAAAAAGTTCTGAGAAAATATCAATGCTGGTAAAGATAAATAAAAAAACAGTTTTGCATGTGAAAGAAAACAGAGTGTTAGTATATGACATATGGAGATTTGAGGTGTAAGAAAGTAAACATTTGAACCTTGAATCCCCCTAGGCAGGGCAGGTTTGAGGTGATGTGTGAGTAAACTAAGGTTGGACGGTAAGTAAATTGGGGTCAGACTATGGAGGGACTTCAAGGGAAGAACTCTGAGGTTAATAAGCAACCAAGAAGGAGCCTTAAGGGTTCCTGAGTGGGGACAGCGATTAGGAAAAGCCATTAGTATGATAATGCGCTAGAGGCTAGAGGCAGGGACACCGGACTCTGAAAAGCATACTGGGAATTACAGAAACTCATTTGTGATAGAAGGAGGAATTTCACAAAAGTGGCAATGCAGCAGAAGGCAATGTTTTCTTCACATGTAAGATAGACATAAGGCGCCCACTCAACAAATACTTATCAAGTTTGCATATACTCTAGCTATGTAAAGGACAGAAAAGAGTCAGAGAATGCCACTGTTATGAGCCTTATACCTTGAAGAGGTAGTAATGTCATTTGTCAAAATGGGAACATTTTCTCCCATTGTGTGGACTGCTGCATATCCTTTACCCACTCAATTCCCTATAACTAACCCTCCAAGAAATTCTGTCCTTGTTATTTTTCTCTACAGTAACTTCTTAGGGGAATCAAAACATTCCTGTGGGTTTTGTTTTGTTTTGTTTTTTGGTCCAATAATCCTTGGATTCCAATGGTAATCACTGTGCATGTGCCCTGACTTATTGGAGGTCTTCGCTTCCCTCCACTCTCCTAGATCCCATGCAGGACAAGCTCTAATGCGGGCACTTTGCACCAGGGGTCTTTACTGATGTGGGAAACAAAGGCAGAAGAAAAATTATTCAATTTCCTTACTATCTACAGCCCACTGACAAGTGCTTGAAACAGGAAATGACATTCTTCTAGGGACTCAACTGCCTCTATGTCAGTACTTTGCTAAAGGCAAAGGGCGATCTTAGCCCAACCCCCAGGATCCTGTAAGTCTACTTCAACATATAACAATTCCTTCGAAAATTTCCTTTATCTCTACCCCCCAAGATACATGTTGGCAATCATCCCCCAAGCATATAACTCACTGATAAATATCTGAAGGGTCCCATGACTCAGATTTTATTAGATGGTAATAAATGACTTTTCCCAACAATAGCTAGCCCATTCAACGTCCTGGAAACCTTGCTTCCAGATTGCTTAGAGACTTATGTTATTCCTAACCTCCTCCCAACTTGAAAGTATATAATGAGCCCCTCCTCATGACCCCAGCACAGCTCTTTCTGCCCATGGGTCCTGTCCTCATGCTCTCATAAAACCACCTTTTTGCACCAAAGTCATCTCAAGAATTCTTTCTTGGCCCTAACCTCTTATCCTACATCACCTATCAACAGTTCATATAAAAGGAGGACAAGGGTCAAACTTCTCTTATGCTACATCTAGGTCTTGGAGAAGAGTCCTCAAGGATGAGTCCAGCTCATCTCATCAGGGTAAAAGATGACTAACACTGACCCGACTTCAGCATTTTGATTCCAAATTTTTGGCTAATTTCAGTTTCCTACTTGGCCATCATGAAATCAGCAGGAACCCAGGGACTCCAACACTGTTCACAGTCCAAACATCTGGCCTTCTGACCCCTTTCTCTGAATTATCATATCTGTTACTCTGAGCCTCTTGCTTTGTTTAGTCAAGCCTGCTAACTTGCTCCTTGACTCTGGGCTCTAAAAAGTCTTCATATCTCTGTAGAAAGTCTGCTTTTGCCTTGGGGACCCGATTCTGCTTCTGCCCTCACCTAAACCAAGTCCTGGCTCTTACCACCTCCTCTCCCAAAGCCCACTTGGCTTCTGCCTCACCTACAGTTGGACATTGCCTGCCCCAGAATCTACAATTAGTTGCTATGTAATTTAAAATGACAGTAGTTCATACTGCCCCTCAAAGAGTACCATGACCTCTGATGGCTCCAAACCTAAACAGTTTGAGAACTGCTGATCTATAAAATGGGGCTAAGAACACCTGGCCTCACTAACTCACTGAGCCGTTTTGAGGATCAAATGAGATTATATATGGAAGCTGGCTTTGAAGGCTTTTGAGTGCTCCACAAATCCATGGGATTACTATTGTCATCCTTCTGACACTGAGCAGTCACTGGGCACCTATACTGAGGCATACGGATGAATGACTTAGTGAAGAAGTTCTATTAAGTGTTAAATTTATCATCTTAAATTTACTGAAATGGAGCTTCTCCTTAGCCTGATTGGGCAAAATCCTCTTTTGGATTTTGATAACACAATTTCATTATAGAAGCAAAACAACTTAGGTAGAGGACTCAGTACATAGCTCTTTAAATAGACCATCTTCTCTTTCTCTTTTCGTCCCTCCCTCACTTCCTTTCTTCCTCTCCTCCCCGTCTTTTTGAAAATCTCAAACCATGCTTTTATACATGCAATAAGGCATGTGTACATTTGAGGACATAGAAGTGGTAGATTTCAGTGTCAATTTTTCTAGAAGCTGTTAAGATGATCAGGTAAGTAGCTCAACCGTTTGTAACTCCCTAGATCTTTCCCACTGTCATATGTTCAGTGATGTTCATTGGGACATATGCCAGAATCTAATCTGAGAACTCTACTACAATGTTCTGTATGTGCTACATGATGTAGAAAAGGCACAGAGTCTGCAATTCTCACTTGACCTAAATGAACAACTCTGGGGAAAAAAAAAACAAACACCTTGTAAGAGCCTTCTCTTGGCATTGGAGTTGGCAGTGAATTAGCCAGTAATGGTGCTGGAAAACAGTTTGGTGCTTGAGCAAAACATTTTGCTCTCCTCTCCCCCATCCTTTCCATAATCACCTTCTTTCTTTTCTTCCCTCCAACCTCTTCTCCCAAGAGATAAAGACAAAACATGAGCAAAACCAATGCAGACACATTTAGGAGATTATATTGCCACCTTCAAAAATGTAAAACCACATGAATTGAAGGTTTCAAGATAAAACACAAGGCTTTACTTAATTGGCTAATTCAGGAGGACACAGAAGCTGGTTAGGAGTAACTGAACATAGAGAGAGGGGCAGATTTAGGGAGCAGAGTCTCAGAGGAGGGTCCTCTAGCCCACCCTGGGGAGCTCTGCCTCAGAAAAGACTGGAGTTCACAGACAGTGTTCATTGGATGTTGGGAATGTGAGCAGCGCTACTTGGAATCACTATGCTAGATTGTTGCTACTGAGGGTGTGAGGGGAAAAGTCACTTTTCCCCTGTAGTAGAGTATCACAAGTCAGTGTGCCTGAGATTCTACAACAGCAAAAGATGCTTAGTAGGAAACACATCTACAGCATACACAAGCCACTGTCAAGGCCAGATTGTATGTGCTTCCAAAAATAGAGAAGGTGGACCCAGTGGACCTTCAGAGGAGGCATCAGTGCTTAATGCCACACATTAAATTCCTTCTTTTATGCAGGCTGGACCAGATCTGTCAGTTTTTCTGAGTCAGCATTACTGGCAGGGAGCTAACCCTTGCAGGGAGCTAGGAGCAATCCACAGAGAAAGAAAATACAAAGGAAATTGTGCCCTTAGTCCACATCTGCTTGGGAACTAAAAGTCTCCTCTTCCGCTGTTGGCAGCAGTTTGAAAAGAGCTAAGCTGGAAACTCACAATACATTTGAAGAATCCTGGGACTTCTGGAGGGAGGTGGGACTTCTGGAGGAAAAAAAAATGTTAAAGGAGAGTGGGAGGAGGAGAGAAGGGAAGATTTAGATTGGAGCTCTCTGCATTGTGTTGGGAAACATTTAAGAGAAAACAACATGAAGATCTGAGTATGGAGGCCTCACATTTTTACAGAGAGAAAAGAACCAGATAGCTAGATAAAGAGGCACCCTCATCTCTCACCACTAAGTCTGTTAAGTTTTGATTTTATCACCTTTATTTGAGACCAAATTGTTGGATCTGTGTGTGTATGCTTTTGCTCAAGAGGGAGCATAGCTAAGATGTTCACTAGCACAGGGAAGAGAATATAACCCCAAGTCAATGCTTTATAATTTTACTGTAAAAAATAGATGAGGAACGCATCCAGCCAGGGAAGATCCCCAAATGCAGAAGGCATTTAAAGGGTCAAAGGTGAAGAACCTATCACCCAGTTTGAGTGAGGATGCCAAGGATATAGCTTGGAGCATGCTTTGACCCTATCCATACATCATCCACTCTTTGATGTGGACAATTCATTCTTTTTTTAAAAAAAATTTTTTTTTGAAGATTTTATTTATTTGACAGAGGGAAACACAGCTAGAGAAGGAACACAAGCAGGGGAGTGAGAGAGGGAGAAGCAGGCTTCCTGCCGAGCAGGGAGCCCGATGTGGGACTCGATCCTGGGTCTCTGGGATCATGAGCTGAGCTGAAAAGGCAGTCGCTCAGCTGACCGAGCCACCCAGGCGCCCCGTGGACAATTCATTCTTTCTTGATCTTAAATAAAGTCATTTGCAGGTGTGCCTTCAAGCCCCATTTCTGAACCACGTTCCTGCCCCTATAAAGCCACCATTCTCTGGGTTATAGCAGTAACATCCAATACATTCTCCTAGTCTTTTATTATAATCCAGAAAGATTACAAAGATGATGACAGCTGCTCAGCATTGTAATTCACCTGCCCTTCTTGAGACTGCAGGTGGAGAAAATCTAAATGGAGGGAAGGGGTATACACTCCTTGGAGGAAAGGCCAGCAGTAGTGGCCAAGGTTGTACTCCTCATGCTATCCCTAATGGTGTCACTCTGGGGAAGGCCGTCACCCCTGAACCTCATTTTTGAAATCTGAAAATCAATAAAGTCCCTGGCCCCTGAGGACCTTAACTTTTCCATGGCCCTTTCCCACTTCTGGTTGGGACAATGTTGCAGTAAGCTGGGCTGGGAAGGGGGCTAACCAGTTGGGACTGCTACTGTAGAAGCTGATTTGGAAAAAGGCAAATTTTCTGGAAGATAGGACGATGAAACCAAAGGTCAGCACAGCAGAAGAAAAGAGAAATGTGATCATATCAACAATGGGAAGACAAAGTCAGGGTGCAAGGGCGTAGTCCAGATGCGACTGCCAAAAAGACAGGCCCTCCAGTGTGTGTTTCTGTGACTCACCGGGGAGCTCAATGACAAGGCTGATGATGGATGGAGAAGGTAGTTTACGTGTGTGAAAGGGAATGATTCTGTAATAAGGCATCTTTGGGGGGAAAGAAGCTGGATTTAGCCAACTCTTTTATTCCCCACTGTCTCCACTCACTTACTAGGAAAGCCAATGGAATCGAGGGAGTGGGTCAGGATCCAAAGAGGCATTCCATAATGACTCATACAATCGAAAACAATGATGTTAGTAAACGATCTTTTTCAAATCAAAGTTCAGGGGCTCAAAGAACTCACATGTTCTTGCTTTATCTTGATATTTATTTTCTATCAGCAATATTAGAGTTTAAAGGACATAGAGACTCAAAAGGCTTTCCACGGACCCAGAAAGCACCTCCAGCACCTTGGGCCAGCAATTCACCTAAGGCTGTAAGCTTCCACATGTCAAATATTATATTAATATAGAGTCAGGCACCGAAGATGTCATTTGATTGCTTCTTATTAAATCTAAGATACCATGATGGTAAGATATGCCATGAAACCACCAATTACATTACGCCATGCCACTGTAAGATGCATTTCCATCTTAGAGCTATTATATTTGGATGAATGAAACATGTTGAACATCCTAACTCTGACGAATATTGTGGTTTATGTTAAAGTCTAACTGGACACTGTTACATCTGGGGATGTGATCAAGCGACTCTGACCAAGACTTTTTTAATCCTCAAGGCCATATTCTAATATCTGGGTCAGAATGCTGAATGCCAAGCCAGTGGAACTAAGTGGAGGAGAGTCACTTGTGATCTGCTGGTAGCAGGGTCACTGGGTGGTAGGATACAGGAAAGCTGATTGTCTTGGCAACTTGGTAGCAAGCCTCAACAGTGGGCCAAGGATTAGAGTGCTCTTCAGTTCCTATTCCAGTGCTTGACTGTGCAGTTATCTCAGTGTTGTTCCTTCTTTAGTGGAAGAGATTTGGGGCCATCCAGGCATCAAATCCATAAGACCCATGGAATGTTTCATTCACCTGTCTAGAAGATGGGCAACATTGCAAGGTGGCTAATGTTGTCTGTATTTCCTCTGAAGAGCTTGGCTTTCGGTATTGTAATACTTTCTCCAGTCTAGCCCAGTTGCCTGGACAGAATGTGGGGTCAGGAAAAAAAAAGAGCCTGGGTTACAATCCCGTGGGTGATTAGTATAGTAATGGGAATCACAAGGAAATGTACTCAACTGAGAAAAACTGACTGATTCAGTAAATTGTGTGAACACTTACTTGCGAGACTTTGTCATCCTCACAACAAGAGCAATTAGACTAGGTCCTATTACTGCTTCCATTATGCAGATGAGGAAAGAGAGGCTTCAGGACTAGGACCTTGTCCAGATGATGTGGCTCATAAGGGGAAGGGGCCAGGATTTGAATGTGAGCAGTTGAATTCCAGAGCCTCCACTTTTCATCATTGTATCCATAAATAAGAAATAATCCTTGTCATTATAGAGATTCAGACACATAAACTAGTCATGACATAAAGAGAAAATTGTCTTAAGAGATACGTGTATACAAAGTGCTGGGGAGGATGAAGCTATTAAGTTCAGGGATCTTACATAATATGAAAAGTGACCTTGATAATGAACTAGCTACATTTGCTTTCTAAGAAGGAACTCTTTGATTGTTCCGTAACCTCACATAATGGGTTTTCTAGATACCATGCATTTGCTTGTTTGTGGACTGAGCAACCATACCTTTTCTCTAAGACTCAGGGATGTCAAACACAAAGTCCATCAGCTAACAGCCAATAAATGTGATGGAAACACATTGGTTGTGGAAAATTTCAACCACGCCCAAAGGTAGAGAGAACAGTGTCATCATCCCTGAGTATCCTTCACTCAGCTTCAGCTGTTAGCAACATTCTTCTGTTCTGGCCTTAGATGTACCTCACTCTTTTTTTTTTCCTGGAGCATTTAAAAACATATCTAAGCATCCATATAATTTCATTAGTAAACACTTTGGTATGACTGTCTAATATACCAAGCTTTAAGAAAATAACGAGAAGGAAAGTAAAAGGGAAGTAGGGTAATCCAGGGAGAGAAACGAAACAACAGAGACTTTGGACACAGAAACAAACTGAGGGACTTGGAGGGAGGGTGGTGGAGGGATGGGAGAGCCTGGTGGTGGGTACTGGGGGCACCTATTGCGTGGAGCACTGGGTGTGGGGAATGGGGAATGGATCTTGGAACACTGGAAAAAAAATTTAAGTAGCAATAAAAAAAAAAAGAAAATAATGAAAATACCATGAACCCAACCAATAAAATCAACAATAATTCCAAATATTCATCTGATACTCAGTGTGTGTCTAATTTTTCCTGATTAATAAACATGCTCTTAATAGAAGAACTTTCACTTCTTTTGCATAGAACAGAAGTAGACAGTTTTCCCTCTCAGTTCTATTGTGGCATATTTGCAAAGACTCGACCTTTCTGAGGAGCCATGTAGGTTACTAGGAAATAAAAATAAAGTGGCCCATCTTCATAGATCATGTAACTTTATTTATAAGGTTAGAGCCACTACATAGATTGAAGAACAAACGTTTGGTAACGATGGAAACAAAACAGCACATGCTGCGGTGAGAACTGCTGAGGAAGTGGCTACAAAAATCCCATTGAAGTCTAAGCATATTCTTGAGACACTAAGGTTTCGTGTCTGTATTTTTGGATTTACCCAAGCTTTGAGTGTAGTAAGCCAGGCAGTGGCTTAAGATCAACCTCATGGATGGTTTTAATAGGAATAAAAAGGTTTGTGGGGTGTGTGTGTGTGTGTGTGTGTGTGTGTGTGAGAGAGAGAGAGAGAGAGAGAGAGAGAGAGAAATTGTAAGATTCAGAAGAATAGGCCAGATATATCCAGATGCTATCTCTCTCTCTCTCTCTCTCTCTCTCTCTCACACACACACACACACACACACACACACACACACAGGTATATTCATTCTGTAGTTGGATAGTCACACTAGTGTGTCTGTTCTACTCACTGCATTGTTGACTAGAAGGAATACTGAAATGAGAAAGGGCAGAACTCACTCTCCCTGTGTCCTGTGAAGTTGACGCTGGGGTGGAGGCAATGGGGTTGAGGGCAAAGTCAACGGCATCTGAGAACCCAAGAACAAATGATAGAAAGAACAATGTGGGAGACGGTGAACATCCTGTGGGGTTAGGTTAGAACTGGGAGTAGAGAACACTGACACAGGTAAAGGGAATGATTTGTGCAAAGGCCTCAAGATGACAATGCGAGCATTCAGGGAACTGAAAGCCATTCATCATGAAGTCTTCTCAATGTGGCAATTATGACTTATGGAACGTTTTGGGCTGCCCTTTAAACATAGCCTAGAGTTATTTGGTGGGACTCACAAAAACCAAGACTGCTTTGTGATCAGGAACATTTTCTTTTGCAAACACCAGAAACATAGGCTGTCATAATAAACTACCAGAGTTATAAAGCTTACTTGGGGTTGAAAATGCCAACCATATTCTAGCTAAGGTTTGTTGTCTAGAAAGTGCTGTGGCTGAGTACTCAGGACCATAGCTTTGGACTGCAGGTGTTGGCTAGTTATTTCTTGATCTTGTAGGCATTGCATCTTTGTGCCTGTTTTCCTAGGGTTAAGAAGTTTTGCAGAATTACCCAAGAAGGGTTGGGGAAGGGCTAAGAAGAAGGAGGGACTCAAATATTTATTTAGCCATTGGTTGATATAAGGCATCCATATAGCTTCAACTCTCACAACATTCTGAGACAGCCTAGGAGAAAGTATATTTTAAATGACAAAGTGGCATGCCAACTATAAGGTGTGCAAAAAGGAGTTTGGAAATATTTCCCCTTTGATTATACACTTCATAGAGTCTCAACAACAGTTCTGAAGAATGTGGTGTGATTGAGAAATGCATGCACCTCATTTTTGCTTCTTTTTTGTGGTCTTTGCCTTAATCCATTCTTTCAGGTTTTTCTAGTTTGTCAGTTCATACTCTTTATTGCCTTTGCTGATCGGAGGCACTTGAACTTACAGAGGCATAAACTAGCTTGAAGCACTCTGCTGGGAAGGCAAAAGACCCAGCGGACATAATGAAAGGCAGAATCTCAGTGATTCAGAAGGGCAAGGACCAGGTGTGTAATTAGACAGGTTGGGACTCATGAGGGTGGAGGAAACACACCAGAATTCTGTGAGGGGTGGGTGTGATCGGCATCTCTCCCCTGCCCGGGACAGGAGAGCAGGCTGTACTGGAACTCTCACAGACACCACTCCTTGGAGTGTGCGTCTCCTTAGAGTAGTGAGGCTTTGTTCACAAACCCATCAGCCCAGCCACATTTCCCTGGAAGTGCATGTATTTTAAGTGGCTTTGCCCACCGGTGAACATGCACACACATGTTTGCAGCTTTCCCTTTCTTTCTTTCTCTTTCTTTCTTTCTTTCTTTCTTTCTTTCTTTCTTTCTTTCTTTCTTTCTTATTGTTTAAAGATTTTATTTATTTATTTGACAGAGAGAAATACAGCTAGAGGGAACAGAAGCAGGGGGAGTGAGAGAGGGAGAAGCAGGGTTCCCATGGAGCAGGGAGCCTGATGCAGGGTTGGATCCCAGAACTCCAGGATCTTGACCTGAATCGAAGGCAGATGCTTAATGACTGAGCCACCCAGGCCCCCCATTACTTTCAAAACAGTTCCATTTCATTCAGGTGCCATCCAAGTTTTGGGCCCAGGTTACCTGGAATGGGTGGTTTGTAAGATCATTAGGGAAAAAAAAAATGGAAGTCTGAGGTTGCTGTCACTGCCGTAAGGTCAGAGTTGGGAGGGAATTATGAGTGATTAGGTGTATGCTCTTAAAAAAAAAAAAAAAAAGAAAAAAGTACTGCTGTTGCTATGTTCATTGTTAAGGAAGCATAAGAAAGCATTTCTGATGTAATCTGGCTGGTAAACTTGCCATCTTGTGCCGGACTCATGCATTCCCCTGGGGCCGGAAACACAAGGACATACTGTAAAAATACACTGCCAGTCTCGATAATTAACTTGTTAAAACCTTTAATTTGATCATCAGCTAATATTTTTCTCCTGTGTAGAAATGTTGCTCCAAATTTATGGATATTGCCTCTTGGTAGCAGTTTCCATTTTTGTATTAACCTAATGATCACCCTGATCTGAATTCTTCTCTAAAGATTCCTGAAAAAGTGTTTAAGCAAAACTATATGGAGGAAAGGTCTTTCAATTTACTGATGTAAATGCATACGCCCAATTAATTAGGGTATACAGAGAGATGACCTACGCATTAATGTGGGCTTTTACTTCCATTAATTTTTATGAACTTAAGATTACTTTTGGTGAATATGAAAGTATGCTTATGAATATAAAAGTAATATATTTTCATTGAAAATAAGTCAGGGCACCTGGGTGGCTCAGTGGGTTAAATCCTCTGCCTTCGACTCAGGTCGTGATCTCAGGGTCCTGGGATGGAGGCCCGCCTTCGGCTCTCTGCTCGGTGGGGAGCCTGCTTCCTCCTCTCCCTCTGCCTGCCTCTTGCCCACTTGTGATCTCTCTCTGAGTCAAATAAATAAATAAAATCTTTAAAAAAAAAAAGAAGTCAGAAACTGTCGCCATAAGGCCAGGATGATACAGTTCATCGCTGTTCCTCCTTGAATCCAACTAATTCCTTGCCTGCACTTCCGTGATGCTGTTCTTTAAATAAATATATTAGCATACATGATAAATAAAAATTCTTTGCATGTTTCAGCAAAAGAAAAAAGTCATAAATGGGAAATTTGGATAAGAGGTAAAAGTTTCCCAGTGTTCCACTTCTTGGGGAAAATCATTATTAATAAAGTTTGGCAAATCTCTTTCTATGCATACAGTATATGCATATTCTAGGCAATGGAGAACACACTACATGCAATTTTTTGGTTGTTCTTAAAGAGTTTTTTTTTTTTTTAAAGATTTTATTTATTTGCCGAGAGAAACACAGCCAGAGACGGAACACAAGCAAGGGGAGCGAGAGAGGGAGAAGCAGACTTCCTGCCGAGCAGGCAGCCCAATGTGGGGCTCGATCCCGGGTCTCCGAGATCATGGCCCGAGCCGAAAGACAGTCGCCCAACCAACTGAGCCACCCAGGCACCCCAAAGAGTTTTTAAGTAATCTCCACACCCAATGTCAGGCTTGAACTCGCAGCCCTGAGATTGAGAGTGGGAGGCTCCATTTACTGAGCAATCAGGTGCCCCTGTAAGTACATTTAATATACTATTTCCCACTGAACATTATGCCATAATGATTTTTCATGTTATTAAACTCTTTGTAAATATAATATTTAATAGTTTCATAATACTCAAACCTATAAATATACCATGAATTCCATAACCAATTACAGGGTTTTTAGTCACGAAAGCTGTTGCTGATTTTTTTTTTTAATCTTTTATTTTATTTTTTTTTTAAAGATTTTATTTATTTGACAGAGAGAAACACAGCCAGAGAGGGAACACAAGCAAGGGGAGTGAGAGAGGGAGAAGCAGGCTTCCCGCCGAGCAGGGAGCCCGATGTGGGACTC